>CAUDMG010002625.1:2307500-2495000 GCA_958450375.1 Homarus gammarus | reverse complement strand
CAATACTGAACCTAACTTGTCCTTGCCTTCACCTTTTACCTCAGACAAATGCAATCTAACCTAAACAAACTCTTAAGTCATTAGTGTACATTTGAGCCAATCTAATATATCGAACCATAATAACTGGTTTACCTGCTGAAACTAGTATTCGTTCAAGGTTCCTCGACAACTGGAACATAATACACATAAGACCAAACAGTAAACTTCTGATCACTTGGAGGGAAAAAGAAAATTATCATTGGTCGTCTGGGATCGAGTGAGGTGGTTGGCACGATAAAGTAATGGTAGTTTTTAATAAGTTGTGGGAAGAAGTTGTTACCTATGGAGTGAACGATCTCTTAGGATACGTCCATTGTAGGATATACCTGAGCAACCTTCCAAATTAGAGCACAAAGGGGTGTTAAGAGTCTTTGAGCTGGAGAGAGAGAGAGAGAGAGAGAGAGAGAGAGAGAGAGGGTGTTGCCTGGACAAGACTCAACCCGCCGCCCCCACACACAACACATTCCCGGCACGTCCTCTCCCCTATTGTCTCATCCGCCATTACCCCAATTCCTCTTCTTTCTCCTTCTCTTTCTAACCCCTCATTCCTGAGCATCATTCTTGCATTCTCTCCCAATTTTCCCCTCTTTTCACCACCGGGGGGCAGAATTCACAGCTTATTTACCCCTCATTCAACGGCGCCTGATTTGGTATTCAGCTTCCATTCTGGGCTTTCCCGCCACTCGCGCCGTGAACAAAGGAAGGGCTAATTGCGCCAGCCCGTATGCCATCCTATGCTCGCGATCATCTCTCACTTTTACTTACTCTCTTTACTCAGATGCTTTTAAGATACAGTTATTCTTATAATTATCCACCCAAGATGTTCGGGGCAGTTGGGATTAAGAAAACGGCGTGGCTGAGATAAAAGAGGCGATTGGTTTGATCTCTCGTCTTACGACTGTGTGATCTCTCTCTCTCTCTCTCTCTCTCTCTCTCTCTCTCGTGTGTGTGTGTGTGTGTTGTGGCTATTACAGTGTGTCGGGAAGCGTTACAGCGTGTCTAACGGCCGGTACAGTGTGTCTAATGGCCGTTACAGTGTCTAATGGCCGGTAAAGTGTGTCTAATGGCCGGTATAGTGTGTCTAATGGCCGGTACAGTGTGTCTAATGGCCGTTACAGTGTCTAATGGCCGGTACAGTGTGTCTAATGGCCAGTACAGTGTGTCTAATGGCCGGTACAGTGTCTAATGGCCGTTACAGTGTCTAATGGCCGGTACAGTGTGTCTAATGGCCGGTAAAGTGTGTCTAATGGCCGGTAAAGTGTGTCTAATGGCCGTTACAGTGTCTAATGGCCGGTAAAGTGTGTCTAATGGCCAGTACAGTGTGTCTAATGGCCAGTACAGTGTGTCTAATGGCCGGTACAGTGTGTCTAACGGCCGGTACAGTGTGTCTAATGGCCGGTACAGTGTGTCTAATGGCCGGTACAGTGTATCTAATGGCCGGTACATTGTGTCTAATGGCCGGTACAGTGTGTCTAATGGCCGGTACAGTGTGTCTAATGGCCGGTACATTGTGTCTAATGGCCGGTACAATGTGTCTAACGGCCGGTACAGTGTGTCTAATGGCCGGTACATTGTGTCTAATGGCCGGTACAGTGTATCTAATGGCCGGTACATTGTGTCTAATGGCCGGTACATTGTGTCTAATGGCCGGTACAGTGTGTCTAACGGCCGGTACAGTGTGTCTAATGGCCGGTACATTGTGTCTAATGGCCGGTACAGTGTGTCTAATGGCCGGTACATTGTGTCTAATGGCCGGTACAGTGTGTCTAATGGCCGGTACATTGTGTCTAATGGCCGGTACAGTGTGTCTAATGGCCGGTAGTACAGTGTGTCTAATGGCCAGTACAGTGTGTCTAATGGCCAGTACAGTGTGTCTAACGGTCGGTACAGTGTGTCTAACGGTCGGTACAGTGTATCTAATGGCCGGCACTGTGTCTATTGACCGGTACAGTGTATCTAATGGACGGTACAGTGTATCTAATGGCCGGTACTGTGTCTAATGACCGGCACAGTGTGTCTAATGGCCGGTACAGAGTATCTAATGGCCGATACATTGTGTTTAATGGCCGGTACAGTGTATCTAATGGCCGGTACATTGTGTCTAATGACCGGTACAGTGTATCTAACGGCCAGTACAGTGTGTCTAATGGCCGGTACTGTGTCTAATGGCCGGTAAAGTGTGTCTAATGGCCGGTAAAGTGTGTCTAATGGCCGGTACAGTGTGTCTAATGACCGGTACAGTGTATCTAATGGCCAGTACAGTGTGTCTAATGGCCGGTACTGTGTCTAATGGCCGGTACTGTGTCTAATGGCCGGTAAAGTGTGTCTAATGGCCGGTACAGTGTGTCTAATGGCCGGTAAAGTGTGTCTAATGGCCGGTACTGTGTCTAATGGCCGGTAAAGTGTGTCTAATGGCCGGTACAGTGTGTCTAATGGCCGGTACAGTGTCTAATGGCCGGTACAGTGTGTCTAATGGCCGGTAAAGTGTGTCTAATGGCCGGTAAAGTGTGTCTAATGGCCGGTAAAGTGTGTCTAATGGCCGGTACAGTGTGTCTAATGGCCGGTACAGTGTGTCTGGTGGTGAGGTAGTGTAAATGTGTGACTTTTGTGGAGAGTATTTCATAATAAATGTAAAATACAGAGAGGGGAATTTCTCGTGGCCACTCCTCCAATAATGTTAACGAGTTCTCTAGTTCATTATATACGACGACCTGAGACTACTTTGTTCTCTAGTTAGTTCCCCTGTGTGGTTTCTAGTTCATTCATTCATTCATTCATATACTCATTCATTCATATACTCATTTATTCATACACTCATTCATTCATTTCTCTCTTTATGATTTCTAGTTTATTGTTTTATTCATTATACATTATTTCGTTTCCCTTTTGTGATTTCTAGTTGTCAGTTTCATCCATTCATTCATTTTCTTTTTGTACAATTTTCTAGATTATAATTTCAATCATTCATAATCTATTTCAGTCATACAACTCAATTCAATAATTTTTTGTGGGAGGAGAAATATATTATACATGGATAATAAACATGTTAAAATGAGGTCATGGAGTTAATTTGCGTTTTGGGGGAGAGGAGGGGAAGGGATAAGAAGGGGAAGGGGAGGAGGTAGGGGAGGTGAGGAAGAGGAGTAGAGAGTGGGAGGAGGAAATGAATTGGGGGAGGTGGAAAGGCGAGGGGGTAGGGAGGAGAGGAGGTAAGGAAGGTGGGGAGAAGTGGGGGTAGGGAGGGGTGGCAAAGGAGGGGAGGTGGGGAGGAGAAGAGGCAAGGGAGGTGAGGAGAGTAAGGGAGACAAAGTTTGTATCCCGTAAACTAATGTGTAAACAAGTTAATGAGAGAGAGAGAGAGAGAGAGAGAGAGAGAGAGAGAGAGAGAATGACCAACACGGCTTACAAGTACTAATCCTAGTCACCACTATTGCACCTCACCATTAAACCATCACCACTAACCCACCTCACCACTAATCCACTTCACCACTAACCCACCTCACCACTAACCCACCTCACCACTATTCCACCTCACCACTATTCCACCTCACCATTAAACCATCACCACTATTCCACCTCACCACTATTCCACCTCACCACTATTCCACCTCACCATTAAACCATCACCACTAACCCACCTCACCACTAACCCACTTCACCACTAATCCACCTCACCACTAACCCACCTCACCACTAATCCACCTCACCATTAAACCCTCACCACTAACCCACCTAACCACTAATCCACCTCACCACTATTCCACCTCCCCACTAATCCACCTCACCACTAATCCACCTCACCATTAAACCATCACCACTAACCACAACAAAACGTTCGTCGTGGTACAAAATGAGATGCGTTTACTCCAGTGCTTTGAGTTGGCCCAAAATTTCATTATTTCTTCGTTCATTAGCTTTTCTCAAGAGTAATTACGGCAATGGCTTCATTCCCTCGTTCAATTAGAGTAAAATAATTACATTACATTACCAACCAGACTCACCCTGCCCCCCCTCCTCCTCCCCCTCCTTCTCCCCTACTTTCCCTCATACCCCTTCTATCTCCACACCCTCATATCCCCCTCCTTTTCTTCTTGCTTGCCCCTCCCTCCCTCCCTCCCTCCCTCACCCCTCTTCTTCCTTTCCTCCCTCATCCAAACCCTTTTTCTTCCTTCCCTCCCACCCTCCCACACCATCACCTTCTTCCCTCTCCCTCCATCACCCACCCCCTCTTCTTCCCTCCCCCCCCCCTCCCTCCCTCCCACACCATCACCTTCTTCCCTCTCCCTCCATCACCCACCCCCTCGTCTTCCCTCCCCCCCCCCCCCTTCCCTCCCTCTCTGCTTGGCGTGCATTTAAATACTTTAATTTCTGTTTCGCTAATAATGCCACCGAAAGAAACAAGTATTGGGGTTTTATTTTTAGAAGAGAAAGCCCCCTTCATTATATCAAATTACACTGCAACAATCTCCAAACTTAAAAAGAGACTTGAAGGTTCATAAGCAGTAGTCGTGGAGGGGAGGATGGGAGAGATGGGAGGGGAGGAGAGGGAAAGAAGGGAAGTTAAATGAAATACGTGTCTATAATATATATATATTCTCCTGGTGTTATACGAAGGTAAAAGAAGCCGAAAAAAATAATAATCTCAAGGTATCAGGAGAAGTAAGATAAAGATGGAGACATGAGAAAAACAAGAACGAGAGCTTCCTACTGGTTGGGTTAAGCTGTTCTTGGGGAGTTATGCCTCACGTGCGGTAAACATTCATTAGTCGGGTCAGGAAGGGGTGGCGTTGGGCTGACTAAATGTAGCCTTAGGAAGGAAGGATGGGTGTGGGAGGGCGGGTGTGAAAGAAGTATGTAAATCAGGAAAGAAAAAAAAATACGAATGTAGAATGAAAGAACATCACAGAGGAAAGAGAATATGGAATAGGAAGGAACGTAGACGGGAAGAGAAGAAGTTCGTGAAGGGAAGAAGGAGCGAGTCACTGTGATAATAACATGACCTCATAGGCAGGGTCTTCATTAATGGTCTCTTGTGCCAATAAAGTGGAGTATACACGACCACCAGGAGTCAGGGAGGACCCATTAGTGGGGGGAGGGATGGGTGGGAGATAGGGGACGGATAAGGGAGATGTAATTTTTGAGACTTCCAATGGGGATATGAGGAATAGGTAGGAGGTAGCGAAGTCATGGGTGATGTTATATACTTTGGAAACTTGTAATGGGGTTATGGAGAAAGTCAAGAAGAAAACCCATTTGGTAATTTAATGGGGTAGAGGGAATTTAGACATGAATGGGGAACGAGGGAACTATTAGAAAAAAAATTAATGGAGAGAAACCGAAATTAATGGGGACAGAGGCGAGTTATAAGGACCATAATGGGGAAGACAAAAAAAAGACCCATAAAAGGACTTAATAATCACAAAGAAAGTCTAAGGAAACTTAATGGGGGAATGAATGGGGAAACATCAAAGAATGGAGGGGGGGGGGGAGGGGAAAGTTATGAGGAGGGAGTAGAGACGTAAAGAGGAAGATGATGAATGGATAATGACGAGATATAAATGACAGAAGAAGGAATGGGTAAATGAAGGATTGAATAAGACATCGGTGTAAATATCGGAAACTTATACTCGCGATAATTGGAGAAGGAGAGAGAGAGAGAGAGAGAGAGAGGCGCCAATAAATGAGGAATAAAAGGAGGAAAAAAGAAAAGATCCTTGAGCACCCGACAGGAAAATTATTATTCATCCGTAAGTCAGGATTAAGAGAATTATCATTTACCGACAGATCAGGTTTTACCGACAGATCATGGCAAGAATTATCATTTACCGACAGAGAATGAGATGAGATAATTTTTACTTACCAATAATCTAGGACGTGGTAATTTTGTTTACAGACAGAATTATTCCTTCCGGCGAGTCAGCTGTATTAACATTGTAAAGCAGAGACGGGAAGTAGGAAGAACAACTCACTCACTCACTCACTCTCTCTCTCTCTCTCTCTCTCTCTCTCTCTCTCTCTTAAACACCCCACCTTCCTTATTTACACTACATACAAAAACAACTTTAATACCACTACTTATAATAAACAAATACTACTGAAATTCCCATAAAACAGAAACTGAATTTAAAACACATGACCTCAATTCTTAAACAAAGTATTACTAGCCGCCTGTGATATAAGAATTCCGTTCCAGCGCGACAGTTTAGAAAGTTATTTAATTCCTCAGAGTATATGTGGTGTTGTGTAACAGTGTCTTCCTGCAGCAGAGGTCAAGGTTGTGTGGTGTATCTGAGGGAAGGAAGCAAGGGAACCAGTGAAGGCGGAAGAGGAAGAGGAGGAGTGGGAGGAGGAGCAGGAGGAGCATGTGGACTGGCAGTGATTGATTGGTGATTGGTTGGTGACGGTTGTTTAGCAGGTGTGTGGTTGTTAGGTATTGGTGGAGGTACAGTACAGGAAATTGTGTCAGCGTGAAAGCATTATCGACTATGAAAAATCACACACACACACTTATTATCAATTATACCCCTCTCCCCCCACTCGACAAAGTTCCCAAGTGACCCCAGTTACATAAACCAATTACTGTAACGAACCTTCATTGTACAAAATCATCACAACAAGACACTTCTACCCACCCTGAAGATCTCCCTTAACCCGCCACCTACAACAAATAATACTAATTCAACTAACACTCATAACAATCATTAGCAAACGGAACAAGAGTGACCTCACCCCTATGGAGGTCAATAGGGGGCGCCGAAGAATCAAAGAGGTCATAAAGATGTGTGGTTTAATAAGACAATGGCCTTCGTACCCGTATATGACCTCTTAGCGCATTTAAGAGGGATGTTCATGCTAAATAGAAAGGTCTTAGCTCTCTTGGTTGAGCATGTAGGGCAAGGAAACGTATATAAACCTAACCATCAGACAGAAGAAGAGAGAAACGGAAGGGTGATGAGAGGAAGGGATGAGAGACAAGAAAGGGAAAGGAGGAGAGACGGGAAAGGAAAGGAAGGAGAGAGTAGACACTTCTATATCGTTCTGTTGGATGATAAACGAGACACAAAATCGGGATTATCAACGTCACTTTAGTCCCCGACACGAGACATAAAATCGGGATCATCAACGTCCCCGACACGAGACATAAAATCGGGATCATCAACGTCCCCGACAGGAGACATAAAATCGGGATCATCAACGTCACTTTAGTCCCCGACACGAGACATAAAATCAGGACCATCAACGTCACTTAAAAGTCCTTGTTGTTAACGAGGTGAAATCACTTTGTCGGTGGCAGTTGAGACACGCGACTTGTCACAGTAATGTGTTACAACGGGGCTGTCACTGCCACTCCAGCCAGGCGCCGTCAACTGTGGCTAACAAGACACAGTTACCACACACGACCACCAACCCATAAATCAACCTGAAAATAGACCGAGTCACAATCATTTTTCCCTCGCTCTCCCAAGGTCGAAATTGGCCGCCGGTTCGTTAGGCGGATACCTCGACTGCCCCGCATTAGGGGTGAGGGAGATGGGAAGAGAGAGAGAGAGAGAGAGAGAGAGAGAGAGAGAGAGAGAGAGAGAGAAGGGAAGGGAGATGTGATGATGTAAGAGGAAGAAGAAGAGGAAATAAGGATTTTGGAAGGAAGGAACATCCGAACATTATAATGGTACAACACGCGCGCGCGCACACACACACACACACACGTAACTAACAGTGTGCTGGTGGCGGCAGAGGGGTATCCTAAACTGGCCCTCTGGTATCACTATGGAGAATAGGACAGACGAACGTATTCAAGTAACTGGGGGTGACGCGGATCCTAGAGGCATTAAGGTTCATATCCCAGAAAATAACACAAACCATTTATCTATTGGGGTTCAAATGTGCCACGTACGGTCATAATGAACCTTCCTATATCACGTTCCATATGCTATTCAAGACCACGAACCCCATTCACCCTGTGGTTCATATATCAGACAAGAAGAATAAAGCACCCACTAGGTCTCTGGAGTTCATATTGCCATGTGGGGAATCGAACCCATTACCCCTGGAGCGTATATGCCATCCGGACCCGAACCCACGAACTCGCGATGCTGACCTGACTTTCAAGGACTCGATTCGGCATGTTGGCGGGACAGAGGCAAGTAAACATTGGTACTAAGTGCTGTGTGTATGTTGGTCTGAGATGCCAACTTGAGACTGATTTGATTCTTAGATATAATGTTGTTATAAATTATCTTCCAAGTAAATAATATCGAGTGTGTGAGTGAAAGAAAGAATGGCAGAGAGAGAGAGAGAGAGAGAGAGAGAGAGAGAGAGAGAGAGAGAGAGAGAGAGAGAGAGAGAGAGAGACTAGCTGAGGGATGGAGGGTGGGAGAGATTCGTTGATTGCGTGGGAATTTGAAGACCGACAAAGAAACGTGCGCTTCATCACGATTTTGAGTTAGAGTTTTGGAGGATTTCTGAAGAATTTCAATGTATGGCACAACCCGCTCCCTGCCCCCCCCCCCCCTAACATAACCCTCCCTAACCCCCACATTTCGTCCCCATGAACCCAATTGAGCACGTAACAATTATACCACCTTTAGGGGCACACACACGCACACACACACACACACACACACACACCAATGATCATATTCTCATATCGACGACAAATGTAACACAAGTTTATCTCTGCATTGAAAAAGTTACACCGAGTCTTCAATAACACTAAAATTAGTTCCGTTCTCTCACCTTACTTGACTTCCCGTCCTATCTTCTCTCAACCCACAACCTTTCTACCACATAGCTCTTCCCCATTACTGACGCCTTCTTCTTCTTCTTCTTCTTCTTCTTCTTCTTCTTCTTCACTTTCACCAAGACAACAATTCTCAACTTCCTATCACCATCAATCCTCTATCCTCCCCTACCAACGAGCTCAACACTATCACCACTCCAACACCTAAGTTCCTAATCACCGTCCACCACCACTACTAACATATCCATATCACTATCACCACCACAACCCTTCTAGTTCCAGTTCCCCAACACCACCACTCTTACGACAACATCTGCCACCATCTCTCACCATCACAACCATCTGTCACCATCATTACCATCTATCACCATCACCACCAGCTGTCACCATCACCATCATCTGTCACCATCATCAACAGCTGTCATCATCATGTGTCATCAACACAACTACCTGTCACCACCACCATCTGTCACCAACACCACCATCTGTCACCAAAACCACCATCTGTCACCAACACCTCTACCTGTTACTACCACCATCTGTCCTCACCACTACCACCATCTGTCACTACCACCACCCAGCCACTGTGGTCTGCCCCTTCGTGCATTGATTTAAGTCAAAATTTCGTCGAGGAAAATGCAAAGTTAACGAACCGGTTACCTCCGCCAGCGCGCCGTTGACGTCTAGGACAATTTGAGGTCGTCAGAGTCGTTTGGTGATTGTCCGATGGTTGTTTGTCAATTGTTAGCCGGATGTTTGTCCAGGGACCCGACCACCACACCGCTGAGCTGGCGTGGGTAGGGGGGGGGGAGGGGGGGGCTCTCTCCCCCCTCCTACTCCCTGATCTTCTGTTGCAATCTCAAGGCAGCGTCGGCAGTCAACATTTTTTGACAATTACAGAGTACAGCAACTGTGTCACGGCTTATACTTAATGACGATTACAGACTAGGTTCAAGTTTGTCTTTTATCACGACTACAGACTGAGTTTACTTGTATTTCATAACGACTACAGACCAAGTTCAAGTTTGTGTCATGACGATTACAGATTACAGGGACAGTGTTAAGTTTTTCTTTCATGGCAATTACAAAGCTAGAGCTGCGATTAGTTTAATTTCTCTTCTTATTATGAATGCAGAAGACCCTCGACTATATTTAAATACCGTTCAAAATAAAGGTTACAAGATTTTATCACGATTTCAAAGTGCAGAAACAGTGTTTAAACTGTAACGATGTAAATTTATTTATTCCACAACAATAACACAATACAGAGGCCGTGTTATATTGTATATCCGAGTCTTTATCAAACCTGAATATAAATCTGTATGTATATATATTTATTTTTGTACAATTTATAAAAGTTGCGTACGACTGTATAACTTCCGCAGTGATGACCTGACCCAAGTTGATGATGACAGAGTCTTCCCTTTCTTCGTTGTCTTCAAGTCAGTTTTCACTCTTAAGTCTTGAGCACTTTTCGTCTCTTTTAGCTTTCCTTCTGCATTTTTTCATATAACCTTTTTCGTTCATTAAGTTATTCAAATATATTTCGATTTTTTTTTTTCGGGGGAGGGGGGGGGAGGGGGGGGAATTAAGTGACTTACAGAGGCGGGAGTTAATCTTTGCACCAGAGAACAACAACAAATCGCTCAGATAATTGCGAGAGACTATTGAGAATGTAACCCCATTCTCCTGTAAGAACATTTTATCTAATCTCTCTCTCTCTCTCTCTCTCATTGGTCAAACTTCTTATCAAACTCCGTATTCACAAGAGTCTTAGTGCAAATTTGACATCATTTTGGTGAAGTAGTTCGGTGCCCTAAGATACGTTCTCACATCCCGAATTTAGGAGAAATTTTGAACGTACGTGTATCTTTGTGTCTTGGGGTCTCCTTGCGCTCACACTAACAGCAATCAGTTCCCTTCTTCTTCTCCTCCCTGATACATCTTATGGATTCGCCCTTTCGCTCTCCTTCTCTTTACTTTCTTAAGCCATTCCTCCTCTTCTCTCCTACACTACCAGACATTTCTTCTCCCTCACACCTCGCCACAAACTCCTCCCTCACACCTCGCCACAAACTTCTCCCTCACACCTCGCCACAAACTCCTCCCTCACACCTCGCCACAAACTTCTCCCTCACACCTCGCCACAAATTTCTCCCTCACACCTCGCCACAAATTTCTCCCTCACACCTCGCCACAAACTCCTCCCTCACACCTCGCCACAAACTCCTCCCTCACACCTCGACACAAACTTCTCCCTCACACCTCGCCACAAACTTCTCCCTCACACCTCGCCACAAACTCCTCCCTCACACCTCGCCACAAACTCCTCCCTCACACCTAGCCACAAACTTCTCCCTCACACCTCGCCACAAACTCCTCCCTCACACCTAGCCACAAACTTCTCCCTCACACCTAGCCACAAACTCCTCCCTCACACCTCGCCACAAACTTCTCCCTCACACCTCGCCACAAACTCCTCCCTCACACCTCGCCACAAACTCCTCCCTCACACCTCGACACAAACTTCTCCCTCACACCTCGCCACAAACTTCTCCCTCACACCTCGCCACAAACTCCTCCCTCACACCTCGCCACAAACTCCTCCCTCACACCTAGCCACAAAGTTCTCCCTCACACCTCGCCACAAACTCCTCCCTCACACCTAGCCACAAACTTCTCCCTCACACCTAGCCACAAACTCCTCCCTCACACCTCGCCACAAACTTCTCCCTCACACCTCGCCACAAACTTCTCCCTCACACCTAGCCACAAACTCCTCCCTCACACCTAGCCACAAACTCCTCCCTCACACCTCGCCACAAACTCCTCCCTCACACCTCGCCACAAACTTCTCCCTCACACCTCGCTACAAACTCCTCCCTCTTCCCTTCACAGACATTGCTGTAGACTTCCCCTTCCTCAAAAACAGACCCCTCCTTATTCCCTATCGTGCCCCATCACCCCCTTCCTTATCTTTCTCTATCCCTCCTTCACATATCCTTCCCTCACACATCCCTACAACCCTATCCCTAACTCCCCACCCCCTTTCATCCCCTCACCCTCTTCTGCCACAGTAACCACCCGTCAAAGACTCTTCCACCTCCTTCTCCCTTAACAAGACAGATGAGGAGGAGGATGACAGGGAGGAGGGAGGGAGGAGTACAAGGAAGAGGAAAAGGATAGAGGAGTAGAAGGAAGACAAAGAGGGAGGGAGGAAGAGTAGGAGAGGGAGGGAGGAGTACGAGGGGGAGGGAGAGAAGGGGCTCTCCCCAGGACAGAAGGCCGTGATTGCCCCCTCCCTCCCTTCCTCCCTTCCTTCCCCTCCAGAAATCACATCTTAGTTTGCCTGCTCATCATTCCTCAGAGTCCCTCTCTATAATCAAGTCATTTTCTTCGTTAACTTTGAGTCAATTGGGGGTAATTTCTAAAATGCCACCTGGCACTTATTTGCAAATCCGCGAAATCAGAAGTAAATGTCCAAACAATTTAAATTGCAAATCTGGGGACTTACAAAGCCAGCCGGCGGTTCCTTCACCACACAAAGTTACTTGTTCTGTCCCTCTGAGTGAAGGAGGGGGGGGGGGGGTAGGCAGAGAAAGGTGAGGTGAGAATAGGAAGCGGGAAAATAGAATATAGCGAGAGAAAGCGAGGTAAGATGAAGAAGAGAAAGGCTAGGATAACGCAAGGATGGAAGGAAGGAAGAGGAAATAATAGAAAAGAGAAAAAGTGTTTGTATAATCATGCGCGCGCAAGTGTGTCCGTGCGAGTGTGCAGGCGTGCGTGCGTTTATGTGTACGTGCGTGTGGTTAGTACAAACACACCCGACGTCGCGCCGGAGGGGGGAGGGAGTCGTGTTGTGGGGAGCCGGGATCATACTGTGGGTGGGCGGGGGGGGGGGGGCAGGGTCGTGCTGTCGGGAGCAGGCTTGGAATAGCTGGTGTCGTCCTATAGACACCAAGGGTCGTGGTGATGATGCCGTGTTGTAGGCCTGTGTCGTTCTTTTGGGGACTGGGATCATATGTGATATGTGGAGTCATGTTTTATGGGCCAGAGTCGTGCTGTACGGGCCAGGGTCGTGCTGTGTGGGCCAGGGTCGTGCTGTGTGGGCCAGGGTGGTGCTGTGTGGGCCAGGGTGGTGCTGTGTGGGCCAGGGTCGTGCTGTGTGGGCCAGGGTCGTGCTGTGTGGGCCAGGGTCGTGCTGTGTGGGCTAGGGTCGTGCTGTGTGGGCCAGGGTCGTGCTGTGTGGGCCAGGGTCGTGCTGTGTGGGCCAGGGTGGTGCTGTGTGAACCAGGGTCGTGCTGTGTGGGCCAGGGTCGTGCTGTGTGGGCCAGGGTCGTGCTGTGTGGGCCAGGGTCGTGCTGTGTTGGCCTGGAGTCGTGCTGGTGGGGGAGGACCTGACTGTAATCGTGAGGCGAGGATCGAGGTCATGCTTGCAGCCACCACGGTACTCCTTGTCCTGTGTGTGTACAGAAGGGGAGGGGCTCGCTAAGGCCACCCTCACATGCCTCTGTGTGTGTTATACATGTAAGTGTCACGAACTCGGCAATACGTACACAAAGCCCACTATTTACCATTCGACCTGCTTGCCTGTACACACGGTCAGGTGCAGGTTATGTACACACACACCAACATGTACACAGAACAACGCCCACGTCTTCCTATGTTTTTTCCACCAAGCCTGTACGTCACGTTCCAGCCCGTTCCGGTCATGCTAGGGTTCCTGCCTAACCCCGTTCCACTCCAGCCAATTCTAGCCCAGACTGTTCCGTTCCAGCCTCTCCCGTTCCAGCCCATCATGCACCATCCCATCCCCGTTCCAGCGGGCCCTAGCAAGCCCGTCCATGCTCAGCACCCGTCCACGTCTGCCCCAGTTCAGCTCACCCTAGCCCATCCCAGACTTGCCCGTCCCACCCCAACCCTGCCCGTCCCACCCCCAGCCCGTCCCGTTCCACCCCGTCCCGTCCCACCCTAACCCGTCCCAGACCTGCCCTGCCCCTCCCTCATAAATTACAGACTAGAGGCTCTTATTAGACTCGTATTAGACTCTGAATGTCCTCTCTGATTGGCGATGAATCATTTTACTTACCTGATTACGTCCTCGGCGGGGAAAACGGAGAGGGGGAGAAAAAGCAATCGACGATCTGGTTCTACGGTTTCGATCTGTCGCGGATTTGATTTGATATTTTTTTGTCTCTTTTAATATTGCGTTTGTGATGTGATCCAGGCGATTTATCATCATACGTCAAATCTATTTTTATTATAACTTCTCGCGTGTGTTTGTGTGTGTGTGTGTGTGAGTGTGTGTGTTTAAAATACTCTGTAGACTCTAATTAACGGCTTAAATAACATTCGTAATATCTCGCTGGGGACATAGGAATTCCCTCATTAATATAACCTGCTTTTAAGGCATGTCAAATTTAATCATTTTTATTATTACTCTCTCTCTCTCTCTCTCTCTCTCTCTCTCTCTCTCTACGACCTCTGACCTCTGTGGCCCGGCCCCTACGTGATCGGCTCTACTTTATGACCCACACACCTGTCCACTACACTGATAATATGTCTAATAAATCTTAATCGAGAGTGATGACGACATTATTACATAGCAGCTGTTGATCTCGGGCTGCTCACACTCTGTACTACTACAGAACCTTCATTTGATCTCTCTCTCTCTCTCTCTCTCTCTCTCTCTCTCTCTCATTTCTTAAGAGTATTTCATTTTGGTTTTTGTGTTTTTTTTTCTTCACCTTGATGGGATTTTTATAATGCAGTACAGGATTTATGTTGTGATAATAATAATAATAATAATAATAATAATATCAACAATAATATCAACAATAATTCACCACATCTATAACACTCCAGGATGGGGTTCTGCTTGACAGGTCACTCAAACACAATTTCAAGTCAACAAGAGAAAAAAAAAACACGTTTAAAAACACAACGTAAAGAATAAATTCCTAATATTAATTCTACCAGCTTTTAATTTCCCTCCCGGTAATATTATACGATAACTCAGATAAGAAAAGACTGGAGGGAAAAAAATAGAATCAGACTTTATTAATAAAAACGACAATTCTCATCAAAATCAGCGAGGAAAAATAGCAACCACGGACCTTATCGTTAACGACAACTAGGCTAAAAAATGGTGTCATTATCGATAGTACCTGAAACGACAATTTTTTTATATATCTTCTGTGACTAAGATGATCATTTATGACAACTATATTAAGATAAAACTCTACATCAATGGCAATTATTATATTAAGATCAACATCAATGGCATTTTCCTCAAGATCAAGAACAACTACAATAACAAGTATTCAAATCCTTATAACTTCAACGACAACTCTTACTATTAACAAATAATTCAACCTTAATAACAACGACGATGTACACCGATAAGAAACGACAAAGTTTATCGACGACAATAACGATTGAGTCAACAAAACCTTACTATTAATGACTATCTCAACGACCACTGTTACAAACCACAATCCTCCACGAACAACAACAATAAGCATCAAACGACGACCACAATAACTACTCAAACAACGACAACATCAAAATACCAACAACTCTTTATCAACAGCAACTACTATTCTTAACAATCACCATCAACTCTGAACAATCAACCAACATCCCGACACTCGAAAAAACGACAACCACCACAACATCCTCCCCCACCTTCCTTCTACACAACAACGACAACCACTACTCGATGGAACGACACACGGGCCCCGAAAAAAAAAAAAAAAAATCGGTGCAGCCAAAGTCGGGCAACAATTAAGTTAATGTGTCATGCGGGTATCAACCTTTTCAATGTGGCACTTTTTTTACCATGCGGTGGAATAGCCGAAATTAAACTATCCATCACTCTAATGGAATTCTCATAAGCGGGAATAAAAACGAGAAAAGGTTATACTCGTATATTTCTTTCTTGGGGGAGGGGGAGGAAGGGAAGGGAGGGGAGGGGGGAGGAGGGGGGGGGGAGAGAGAGTGGACCTAATGATTGGCCTCCCCGTCTACCTCCCCAACACGCTCTCCCAGCTGGCCAGGGGGAGAGAGAGAGACAAGCTTTCCTGCCCGTGGGTATGATGAGTAGGTAGAGAGCCCCGTCGTGTGATGTCTTAATGAACATGCCCAGTATCCAAAGGGTAGTAGTGGTGAGGGGAGGGGAGAGGAGGACGGAGAAGGGGAGGAGGAGTGGGGAGAGGAGGAGGGAGAAGGGGAACAGGAGGAGGAGTGGGGAGAGGAGGAGGGAGAGGGTGCATGAGAAGCAGGAGAAAGAGAAGAGGAGAAAAGAGGAACAGGAGGAAGTCAGGGGAGGGGAGCAGGGGGAGAAGGGAGAGTAGCAAGAAGAAGAGAGGGAAGAGGAGAGAGGAGGAAGAGAGGGGGGAAAGAAACAAGAGGAAGAGATAAAAGAGGAACACGAGAGGAAGAGGAGGAGTTGGTCAGTTGGAGAGAAGAACTGAAGAGGAAAAACGAAGAGGAGGAAGGAGGACAGGAGGATGGAGGAGGAGAGGAGGAAGAAGGAGGAGGAGGAGGAGGAGGAGGAGGAGGAGGAGGAGGAGGAGGGACCCCCACCCCCCACTCCTTCACTGGTTGGGTGTGGGTCAGTCTCAACCTACTGCACGGGGATGTTGTAGGTCAGTGTGTCCCTCGTACCAATGGTTTCTCTTGAGTCCTAAAGGTGAGGAGGAGAAGGCGAAGGAAGAATGGGGTGGATGAGGAGGAAGGAGGGGGAGGAGGAGGAACGAGGGGGAGGAGGAGGAAAAAAGAGAGTAGGTGGAGGAGGGGGAAGACGAGAAATTGGAGGAAGGGGGAAGGTGGAGGAAAAGGAGGAAAGGGGGGATATTGGAGGAAGGGATGGGTAAGAGGAGGAGGGGAAGGGAAGAACGGAGAAAGGGTAAAAGAAGGGATAGAATAGGAAGAGACGTGGAGAAGGAGAAGTAAAACCAGAGAAAGGGAAAATAAGGGAAATAATGGAAAGGGAGAGGAGGAGGAGGAGTGCAGGAAAAGAGAACGTGAAGAGTGAAGCCCATTGGTGGACGAGGGTCGATCGCTGCTGCCCAAGTTAAAAAGCAGTTCCCTTACATGATGACACCACTAGTATACCCAGTGACCTGCAGATGGCGCTAGGGGTAGGGGAAAGGTAGAAATGTAAGGGAGGAGAGTGAAGGGTAGACTTAAGAGGAGAACAGCAGAGTATATGGAAGAGTAAAGACAGGGAAAGGAGACGTTACTTTGGGTTGGCTTGGGTTGGCTTGGGTTGACTTGGCTTGGGTTGACTTGGCTTGGGTTGACTTGGCTTGGGTTGGCTTGGGTTGGCTTGGGTTGACTTGGCTTGGGTTGGCTTGGGTTGGCTTGGGTTCCTTCTCAGTAGTATAGAAAAGTGGAGGGTTCATACACAAGTATTTATTATTAGTCGAATATCGATTTTTTTTTTGTTTACATGTCATATTTTGTTTTACATATTGTTTATAAAGTAGGACACACACACACACACACACACACACACACACATCTTGTACCTTCCAGAAGACGCGACTATTAATTTATGAATGTTAAGGCGGTGTTTGTGTGTCCCTACACTTGAGAAGCTGCAGGTTATATGAGGAAGGGAAGACGTGTGCAATTAAGGAAGTTCCATTGTCGCCAGCAACTGGGAATAATAAATATGAGGGAGCAGGATGTTGGTTCTGTGTGTGTGTGTGTGTGTGTGTGTTCCTACTAGGCAAGAGTGACTCAGTTCTAACACAGGTAGGAGAGTAACAGCAGTTTCTTGTCAACATTAGTAGACCTGTAAAATTAACACCTCACTAAGGACAGAAGGAATTGGGGGTCGTGAGGCAGGAAAGACTGAACACTGACAAGAAGAGCTACGGTGGGTCTACATTCATCACCTCCCTGCCCCCCCCTCCTCCCCCCACGCCTCCCTCGTCATTAAGGTGAGGACAGTACACCAGGTGAGGACAGTACACCAGGTGAGGACAAACATGACCACTATAAAGGGTAAACTCGTAAGAAAATAAGATACCAACAAAGGCGGAGCTAAAAATATGATTTTTTTGCTACATAATACAGATATGTGTTAGTTTTAAGTAAACCTGAGTTAGGTCCTAGAATACTAATGTGGGAAGAAAATGTAAATACAGAGTTGTTGAAGACAAAGAGGAGCTGAAAAGGATCTTTCTTGCCGTAGATGATTAATGTTTGAGGCTGTAAAAACTCAGAGTTGCAACACCATCATTTCCCCATAATGCAACTGACCCAAAGACTAAGAGTTGCTAAAGGTTAAAATAATTTACAAACAGTCGTCGACGGTACAACGCACACAAACACTACAACAATCAAAACATTAATTTAACGATTTTTTGGGTAATATCTATTTAACAAATGACAATCAGCAAATGAAATTAACCAGACCAAGTGGCACCACCGCGGCCACTATGTAAATAAGCATCAACAATAAGTTAATTACTTGTGTTAACGTTTCCTCTGCCCGAGTGCATTACATATACAACAGAAAGATTCACCACAAAAGACTCAAATGTCACAGACACAATAAATATTAATGACTTCCCCGATACAATCACCAAGATTATACTCACAACAACAGGTTCCCTCAACAAAAATGGGAAGCCACCCCTCCCTCCCCATCCATTGATCCCCACCCTCCTTCCCTCCCTATCCCACCTCCCCCTCTCCTTCCTTCCCTCCCTATCCCACCCCCCTCCCTCCGCTCATTCACTCTCTTTCCTTCCCCACCTGCTCTCTACTCTCTCTCTCTCTCTCTCTCTCTCTCTCTCTCTCTCTCTCTCTCTCACCACTCACTCTCCTTCCCTATCTCTCCCCCCCCCTCACTCTCCACCCTTCGTCATCACACACACACAAACAGAGCCAAAGAACACGTACTAACCATAACTTTAAAATGCTGAATTAAAAACGAAAGGAGAACAAGTGTTTATTTATAATTACAACATAACACCAGCACGACCACATAACATGACCACAATAACACCACGAGTCGTCACAACACGTACAGGTAGGCAGGCAGGTAGGTAGGTAGGCAGCCGGAGATGAAGGAGTCAGCTGATTTATTAATTGTAATAAATAAGAGACATTAAACAAACGGGACACATTACAGCGAACTCGTGGTCAGGGAATGATTACTAATGTGTTCACGAGATGACGGCAAGTTCATTATTTTCTTATTGTCAGATAATTTAAGATTTACTTCGTGGAACATCTGAACCCGCTTAAAGTTCAGATTATGTATGTATGTATGTATGTATGTATGTATGTATGTATGTATGGAAGTATGTATGTATGTATGTAGGCATGGATGTATGTATGTAGGCATGGATGTATGTAGGCATGGATGTATGTATGAATGTATGTATATATGTATGTATGTATGTATGGAAGTATGTATGTATGTAGTTATGTATGTATGTAGGCATGGATGCATGTATGGATGTATGCATGTATGTATGTATGCATGTATGTACGTATCGAAGTATGTATGTATGTATGTATGTATGTATGTATGTATGTATGGATGTGTGTATGGATGTATGTATTGATGTATGTATGCATGTATGTATGTAGGTATGGAAGTATGTATGTATGTATGTATGCATGGAAGTATGCATGGAAGTATGTATGTATGTATGTATGTATGTACGTATGTATGTATGGAAGTATGAATGGAAGTATGAATGGAAGTATGTATGTATGTATGTATGTACGTAAGTATGTATGGAAGTATGAATGGAAGTATGAATGGAAGTAAGTATGTATGTATGTATGTATGTATGTATGTACGTACGTATGTATGTATGGAAGTATGAATGGAAGTATGTATGTATGTATCACATAAAACAGTAAGATGGACACTTTACCTGTCTAGGAACAGTTATCAACACATTAACACCCAACTTCCTCAGTGTAGGTTGGCGTCTCGACTGATGTTTACCTGTAACACAAGAACACACATCATTAGAATCTATGAACTAGTTAACCTAATTTATAATATGAAGCCACCCCTATGCACGATCTCTGTATATATATATATATATATATATATATATATATATAGATATATATATATATATATATATATATATATATATATATATATAAATAAAACTTACGATCCACACAAGATTACATCAAACTTTAAAGAAAATTGCCAATCAACTTGTGTGATTAAGCGTGAGCCAATTACCACATCTCATTCGAATTTTTGCTCTCTCTCTCTCTCTCTCTCTCTCTCTCTCTCTCTCTCTCTCTCTCTCTCACAGTGATGAAGGTCTGGGTAGTAATGAAGAGAGTCTCATCGCAGCTCAGCCAAAGGTTGCGATTAACATTATAAAGCTGACATTACCTACACCACCTGTGACACACAAACACATATATACACACACACACGCACACATATACACATACATACGGGTACGAATATATCATTATTGTTTGAAATTACCAAGTGTGTAGGGGTCGTCTCCTAGTTGGTGAAGAAGAGAAGGGAGGAGGATAGAAGAGGGAAGAGGAGGGAGAAGGAAGAGGAGGGGGGAGGAGAGGGGGAAGGTGGGGAGGGGGAGAGGGGGAAGGGGGAGAAGGGGAAGGAAGTGAAGGGGAGGGAGAAGGGGAAGGAAGTGAAGGGGAGGGAGAAGGGAGAAGGAAGAGGATGGAGAAATGGGGCAAAGAAGGAGGTGGAAGGAGAGGGGAAAGTACTATCAAGAAGTAGAAGAAAATTAATGCTGAGAGAGAGAGAGAGAGAGAGAGAGAGAGAGAGCCGTGTCAGCCGGGCCCCAGCGAGTGAGTAAATGCAATTGGCGTGACGTTCTTTTCTGCCGTTAATTTGCAGCCTAATACAAATTCAATTACCACAATTCATGCGGAAAATAAGCTACAGCGGGCGAGGGAGGGGAAGTGAGGGACCAGGGAGGGGGAGGAGGGGGGGGAAGAAAGGGGACGAAGGATGGACAGAGAGAGAGAAGGGGGGGGGAGGGAGGGAGGGAGGGAGGGGAAAGTGAGGGATCAGAGAGGAGGGGAGAGAGAGAGAGAGAGAGAGAGAGAGAGAGAGAGAGAGAGAGAGAGAGAGAGAGAGAGAGAGAGAGAGAGAGGAAACATTAAGCAAACAAAGGAAAACACAAAGTGATAAAAGTAGATACAAAAAACAACAATTAAAAGACACAACAGAAAGAGAAGATAAATAATAAGGACGAAGTGATAAAATGTAAATACCACAAAATACTTCAAATGAAAAACAAGAACTAAAAAAAAAAAAAAAATATATGTAACTGAAACACAAATATACTTCATCGGACAAAAAATATACTAAGGATATTAAATTGAATAACTCTCCCTCATGTGGAAAAATCACTCCAGGTTGGTTAGTCAGTCAAGTCAAGTCAATATAACAAGTATAATGAGTAACAATATCAGAAAGAATCACACTCAAGTAAGATAAACAAAACCTAGCATAAACTCCCCCCCCCCCTCCCCCAATCAAAAAAAAAAAAAAAAAATCCAAAATCTTCTTTCAGCCAATCAGAACAACAACTCCCAACTACAAAAACCAATTATAACAACACAGGCAAAGTACAGCTCATACTACGACCATCAGCACCAACACCACACACATGGAATAACTAGTACATAAAAGAACTTGATACCGCGATAACTGATCCTGAAGAGTTCAATATACGCCCGTAAGAGGATGATAGATGAAGTTTCTTTTGGTAGAGGCGAGTGTAAATTCCCTTAAATGTAATTACTCCACTCCCGGTAATGTTATAAATCCCTAGTCCCCCCAAAAATAAAATTAATGCTCCTTTAAATTTAATATCATCCTTACCATATCCTTTAAATACAATAAGAATGATGAATAGTATTACTTCAAGTTAAGGATAAGTATTATATTTAACGATGACATTACCACCTTTAAAGAATGTAATTATACTTAGGGTGTTATCGCCGACCGTAAAACAGGTGGCCAGACCCTCGTTCATCAGGGCGAAACATTGTAATGATACATGACCCTTCAACCTGCATCAGCGTTATGAAATACACCAATTGTTATTACCCTCATTACTGCTATCAACAATTGTACTATTCACCATGACTTCATAACTGACGGCAACATTAAATTAGTATTATATCTGTTTACCTTATAATAATCTACAAGCACCTACTGAAAAACAGGAAAAGCGGTACAGGAAGGAGAGGATATGAAACAACACGAGAAGAATTAACATGAGTAAAACCGCAAGATTATCAGAGATGACATCCGCTACCAGGGTAGATGAGTGACCACCGCGAACCTCTCGAGTCTGATATCTCGCTACACGGTTCACGCCTGACTAACACGAACCTCACATACAAGACGGACACATAAAACCTTTCGGTGTTACGAAAGACTAAGACAAACAGTCAATAAAGACAAACTCTCAGACTGCCTTAAAGACAACAGCAATAAACCACTGAAAAAAAAAGTGTCGATGAACAAAGAAAAGTCAGAGGGTCAACAGGGACAAAGAGTAGAAGCCGACAAAGACAAGACCATCTAGGACAGGCCACTGGATCAACAAGAACAATTTACAAGGCTAACAAGAAAAGCCTCTAAGAACAAGCCAAAAGGACAACAAGGATCCACTACTAGGACAAGTTGTGAGGAACAAGAGAGGGGGGGGGGGGAGGGAGGGCGGCCGACGATGGATGCTGGGACGCCGCCCCTTTGACGACGCTGGTTAATTGGGATGCGACGGTGTGGAGATGATGCAATCGAATATACATGATCCCTCACTGGCCTTTATTGTCGCGTGGTTGGGGGGACGGGCCGAGGAGAGGGGGCGGGCCGAGGAGAGGGGACGGGTCAAGGAGGAGGGGGGACGGGCCGAGGAGGAGGGGGGACGGGCCGAGGAGGAGGGGGGACGGGCCGAGGAGGAGGGGGACGGGCCGAGGAGGAGGGGGACGGGCCGAGAAGGGAGGGGGCGGGCCGAGGAGGGGGGAACGGGCCGAGGAGTGGGAATGGTGGTAGTATAGTTGCAGGCTGGGGTGAGGAGCATAGGTGGGGAACAGGAAAGCACTGACGCTGCAGGGAGGTAGTGGATGGGGAGCTATGGGGAGAGGATTGGAGAAGAAGGGAAGGGAATGAGGAGGATGGTCCAGGGAAGAGGAGAGGAGAGGAAGGAAGACAAAAGCGATGAAAGAAGAGGGTAATCAACGTTAAGGTGATGCTGATGGGACAAGATTCTGTGCTCCTTGCTTGCATTATTAACACCCTGTAGTTACCAAAGAGGAAAAACAAATCTCAGCAAGGATTCTCAACCTGATCTCCTTGGACACTGTCAATTACCTAGTAAAATCAACATGTAGTCTCCCACACACAACTTGGCCTTCCCTCCTCCTCCTCCTCCTGCCCTCATCAACTACAGATGAGCAAAAATTTACAGCCGTGAAGGTTTAAATCTTTCAGCAGACTGCGTGTGTGTGATGGGGGAGGAGAGCAACACCCTGCCTCAACATGTGTTCTCTCCAGGTATTTTCCATCTTCTCTCTCTCTCTCGACTCCTACCCCTTCCTCTAAGCCCTGTCTCAAGTTAGAAGAGATGACTGAAGAGCCACACTAATTAAGTAGTAGACAGGATGAAGAGCCACACTAGGTAGAAACTTGCTCGCCGGGTGGTCACTGTAACAATACGTTTTAGCGTCCTTAGTAACCACCTCACCTCCCCAAGCGCAGCCGCCTCCTCCCCCTGCCTCCAGCGAGACCCTTACTCCTCCACTACTCTGCCTGTCCTCCCTCCACTGCTGTCACAATCAAATCCAATGTCCTCCCTCCCAACCTTATTGCCATCCTTCCTCTCCCTCCTCCTCCTCCTCTCGCCCCTCCTAGTCGTCCACATCCCCCTCTACTCTTTTTTCTCTCCCTCACAGTAACGCCGCGCACCGTGAAGCCGGAAGGTCCCAGCTATGCTCTCTTGCTATGGATAAAATTCTAAACCTTTTCCTGACGTCGTCCTCACGTTTCCCCAACGATAGGCTCACAATAAGCCCCTCCAGCCCCTACACCTACCCCCTCCACACCGTCTACCAACACACCTGAGACCTTTCACCCCCACCACCACCTTTAACGAAATCCCAGGTCCCTCATCCTTGGGCACTGAGCCGTTCCACCGCATGATCCCTAAAGTGTCCCACACAGCCTCCAACACCTGCTCCCTCCTGAGCCCCGTTACCTCCACCATCACCATATGATTGTGAGAGTCCCACTGGATCGCCCCTCTCCCTAAATGACATTACTCCTCCCTCCTCTTCATCTTCCTCCTTCTGCTCCCAAAGACACCCCCCCCCCTTCCCTGTCCCTCCGCCTTGCCCATTCCTTCCTCTTACCCTCCATCATGAGGCATCTCCTCACAACTCTTCATTACTTTGTGTGTACGGAAATTTGAAAACCCGTTTCGCCAAATAGTTCCTTCACGGACGATTTCCCCGACCCAGACGTCAAATACTCTACACTTCCCCCCCCCCCCCCCCCTCTTCAGCCTGCCTGCCGTATGGCTGTCAGCTCCTGCCATCCCTACCACCCCACTGCTTCCCTCTCCCCAGGTCAAAGGGAGAAGGGGGGGTGATATATAAGAATGAAGGTTTGTTTGCTGATCAGTCAAAGGGGCTATTTTGATGATCAATGGGAAGGAAGGGGCTGTCTATGAGGAAAAGGGGGCTGTTCTGGAGGAAAGGGGAGCTGTCATGGAGAGAAGGGGGCTGTCTGAGAGGGAGGGGGCTATCTGGGAGAGAAGGGGACTGTCTGCATGCGTGTACTGAGAAAAGGTGAAGCTAAATGTTTGGACTATTTTGTAAAGAACTACACCTTCTTTTTGCAACAGGAATATGCACAGTACTATCCACCCAAATATAACCACTCACTTTATCCACCTCTCAGATATTACCAATCGCTTTATCCACTTATCGTGTATAACCAATCACTCCCGTTCTATTCATCTGGTTAAGTCTAGGTTAAGGCTGGGGTGGTGAGGTGCCGCCCCTACCATCGACCACAGCTAAAATAAAAATATATACTGAGGAGGAAAAAGCTATCTCCCATCAATTTTTTTCAACCTCACTTTTACACTAGCGAGAAGGGAGGCGGTAATGATCAAAGAGCTCTACATACATACATACATACATCCATAAATACATACATACATACATACATACATACATACATACATGCATACATACATATATACATACATACAGCAACGCACACACATTACTCTCTCTCTCTCTCTCTCTCTCTTTGAGATAAGGGAACCGGACAGATGTGGAATAAGAAAGGAAATGCAGGGAGGAGAAGAAAAAATGAGAAGAACAAGAGGAACAGGAGAGTGAGGAAGATAATAGAATAATAGGAGGGAGAGAGAGAGAGAGAGAGAGAGATGGTGGTCTCTCCCCTCGTGGTCCACCTCTGTCTTTTGGAGATATCGGTGTCATATTACCTCGCCACTTACTGCTCTCCCACTTACAATACTCGCCACTTACTGCTCTCCCACTAACAAAACTCGCCACTTACTGCCATCCCACTTATAATACTCGCCACTTACTGCCATCCCACTTACAATACTCGCCACTTACTTCCTTCCCATTTACAATACTCGCCACTTACTGCCATCCCACTTACAATACTCGCCACTTACCTGCAGTATCACTTACAATATTGGGAGAATTAAACACATTTTAGATTCTACTGTACACTGAGTCTATATCAAATTAAAATACGGAGTCTATCATTGACCTTTAAATAGAAAGTAGTTTGTCAAAATTCACTTAAGCTCCCACCACACCTACTTAATGGGTGACTATATACCTTAGTTTACTCACTAGCACTTAAACCACAATTACTTATTTACGATACAGTAATGTGTTTTACCTTCTTCCACTTAACCCTCGCCCTCTTCCCTTCCCCCTTTCTTCCCCCTCTCCTCCCCTTTACCCTCGTTCTCCTCCCTTTCCCTTCTTTTAATTCTTTCCTCCTCCTTTCCCTCGTCCTTCTCTCGTTCCCTTCTCCTATCCTTCATCCTCCTTCTCTCTCCTCCCCTCCCCATCCCCCCACCCTTCCTTTTCTCCCCTCCAATCTCTAATTCCCTTCCCATACCATATTCCTATCTCTTATACATCCCATCCCATTAACCCTCCTCTCCTCCCCCTTCAACTCCTTTACTCCAACTCCCTTCCCCTCCCTCCCATCCATTCCTTTACCCCACTCCCTTCCCCTCTCTCCCCTCCCCGTCCATTCCCTTACCACCCCCCCTCCTCCTCCCCTCTTGAGTGCGGCGACCAATAGATTCTCAGAGTGGATTCAAATGGCAGAGTAAGTGAACGGCACGGACACTGGGCGTTCTCTAAGTGTTGCAACGTGTCGATTGATTGTCGATGCAGAAAGAACGCTCCGTATAGCGCCCGGCCGGCCTCGGGAGTGCCCGTAATGGAACGATATTGAAGTCTATGTTAAAGCCAGACTGTGTTGAGGCGTAGATTGAGGGCGATACTGAGCGACAGCTTAAGTGCTGCCTCAATAACTGACGCACCAAACTCTATTTTACTCTCTTGCTTTTTTTGGTATATGTAAATTTATTTATTTATAAAAGAAATATTTATTTTTTGTTTTAACTTTTTGTTTTCTCTTTATTGATATTATTTATTTATGGTTTAATGTGTTTTCCACATTAAGTATTCAATCTCAATTTAACTTTTATAGTTTGGGAATTATTCTTAGATGTTTCGACATTGTACCATTTTTTGTTTATTTAGAAATATTTATATTATATTTTAACGTAATACTCTTATAGGCAGTATTTACTTTATATTTTGCCTACATTTTGCTTTTATCTGCACTAAGACAATGAAGCATAAATATTACCACTGATTCATTGTTATTTTTATTATTATTATAGTTGCTTGTCTTCGTTCTCAGCTAATTTCTCGCTCGTGTCAGGACGAATAGAGAAAATGGGGTGTACAGTAAATTGGTTCAGTCGTGGCGTGAACTAAACCAAATAATTCTTCTGTATTATTGATAGTCTTCATACTGTCTTCCTGCGTTGGTATATAAGTTTAAAACAGACACAAACACACACACATATATTCACTATTACACATATAATGTATACAACCTAGTGTACACGTGTGTGCTAAGAGGTTCACTGGAGCACACACACACACACACACACACACACACACACACACACACACCTTACTGATCTAGGGGCACACCCACCTATAAACTACACTCTTTCAAATGAGGTTGGACGCGTAAAATTTGGGCCTCCAGACAAGTGCTCATTTTAACCTCAGGTGCTCAGTGCTTGTGTTAATTTTAACCTGTGGTGCACGACCTAGTAATTCTAACATGTGGTGCACAGACTTGTAATTTCATCCTGTGGTGCACCATCCAATAAGTTTAACCTATGGTGCACGAGGTTATAATTTTAACCTGTGGTGCACGAGCTTATAATCTATGGTGCACAGAACTGTAATATTAAACGCAGGTGCACAACGTATGGTCTTAAATTATGTAAGGAGAAGTTCACATGACACTGAATGTATAAGATATGTGTTCACTTTACCCCGTATGTAAAAATGTTCACCTAAAAACAATAATGTGTAATGTTCACCTCACAATACGTACACTATATACAATGTCCACCTGACAACACGTGCACTATATACAATGTCCACCTGACAACACGTGCACTATATACAATGTCCACCTGACAACACGTGCACTATATACAATGTCCACCTGACAACACGTGCACTATATACAATGTCCACCTGACAACACGTGCACTATATACAATGTCCACCTGACAACACGTGCACTATATACAATGTCCACCTGACAACACGTGCACAATATACAGTACAATGTCCACCTGATAACACGTGTACTATATAAAATGTCCACTTGACAACACGTGCACTATATACAATGTCCACCTGACAACACGTGTACTATATACAATGTCCACCTGACAACACGTGTACTATATACAATGTTCACTTGACAACACGTGCACTATATACAATGTCCACCTGACAACACGTGTACTATATACAACGTTCACCTGACAACACGAGCACTATATACAACGTTCACCTGACAACACGTGCACTATATACAACGTCCACCTGACAACACGTGCACTATATACAACGTTCACCTGACAACACATGCACTATATACAACGTCCACCTGACAACACGTGCACTATATACAACGTCCACCTGACAACACGTGCACTATATACAACGTCCACCTGACAACACGTGCACTATATAGAACGTCCACCTGACAACACGTGCACTATATACAACGTCCACCTGACAACACGTGCACTATATACAACGTCCACCTGACAACACGTGCACTCCCCATATGCCGTGTTCACCTGAGAGTTGGTGCCGTAGCGGGTGTTAATAAGGTATCCCCAGGTGTTATTAAATACAGCGGGGAGGTCGATAAAAAATACTAGGGTGCTGAAGAACAAAAAAAAATATATATAATCCACCGAGGTCGATAGATACTTCCGGGGGGGGCTAGGGGGAGGGGAGGGGGGAGGGGGATTACTGGGGAGAGGGGGAGGTAGAAAAACATCTCCCCTCTCCTCATTAATATAACACCTCCACATTTCCCCCTCCCTAACCTAACCTAACCTTATCCTGCTCCTCCCCCCCCCCTTCTATAACCTAACCTAACCATGACCCACCTATACCTCCTCACCCAAACAGAAAAAAAAAAAGCGCCAATTTATGTCCTAACACGAAGGTCCAACCCCACGACGGCCGCGAACGGTAATCAAAAACAAATATTCGGCGAGTATTATAAAGCTCAAATAGCCATATAATTAAGGCTATCAACATCACGCTAATTCCTCCGGATCTACACGGGAAAAAAAAACACGGTAAAATAAAAATAAAAAAAAAAGCCGGGGATATGAAAGAGTTATGGCGTTTACGTGGATATTAATCCATTTTCTTAATTCGTTTTCGTCTGGATACACAAGAATACTTTGTTAATTACCGTGGCTGAGGGAGATGTAGGGCGCACTACGGTACACCACCAGCCTCGGGAGAAATGTGATGGCCGTTGTAAACAGGGGGTCGTGATAACTAGGCACCCACAACAACTACGAGTATCGAGGGAACTGCTCTATCTAAAGGTGGTCTTAATATCCAGGTACACGTTATAACCATACGGCCACCCTTATAACAAGTCGATATATTCGTTAAATCCAGGTGGCCGCAATAACCATCGTAGGTGTTGTATCAAGGGAACTGTTATTCTAAAAGTGATCTCATTAACCAGGTAGACCTAAGCGTTCGTTTAATCCAAGTGGCCGCGTTAGCTAGGTGACTTATACCAGGTGTTCCTAATATCCAGGTGGCTGCTGTACTAAATTACTAATAGAATTGATTGATATACCGACACACTGGCTATATTGAGGCTGCCGTTGTATTTAGGTACCCTCTATACCCAGGACATCGTTATAACGAGGTTACCGTTATACCACAGATGAGACTACGATAATAATGAGGACTTTGTTAAGTTTGTGGTTCATTACCGAGAAAACAGACTTTTTCCCTAAAATTAACCTACTGTATACAACGGGAGCCTCGGGTTTTTTAACAAGCTCGGTGTAGGTAAGTTCCACTACTACTACTACTACTACTACTACTACTACTAATAATAATAATAATAATAATAATAATAATACCCGGTATCAGTATTATTGAATATATTGTATATATTCAGTTATCAAAAAATTAGGAAATTATTATTATTATTATTATTATTATTATTATTATTATTATCATCCAGCGGACTACATACACACGCAGTGCCCGTCCCCCCCCCCTATCAAAACCCCCTTCCTCTCTCCTCAACCCCTTCCCTCTTCCAGTCCACGCCTCCATCCCCCATACTTCCATCCCCCTATACCCCTTCCCTCTCCATACCTCCCTCCCCCTCCCCCCGTGACTCTACATGGATCACCGTAATGTAGTCGTCGGCCACAGCTTAATGGTCCCCGCTCGGCTCTACCTATTTTTTATCTAGCTGAACTGAACTCTATCAAGCTGAATGAAACTGAACAATGATGAAAAAAGTAGGAGTAATGAATGAATGAAGCGAGAGTGATGAATGAAGTGGAGGTGATGAATTGAAGCTGGTGTGATGAAAGAAGCGGGTGTGAGGAATGAAGTTGGACAGTGATGAAAAAAGTAGGCGTGATGAATGAACCAGGATTGAAGAATGAATGAAGCTGGGCAATGAATGAAGCTGGAGTGACGAATAAAGCTGTCGAGATGATTGAAGCTGAATAATGATGAATGAAATAATACATAATGCAGAACAGTAATGAAGAAACAGAATACACAGTGACATAAGAAACGGTTAACGGGAAAACAACACCAAATTAAGCTGACTGATTCCGAAAACTGCAGAGCTCCAAATTAAGCTTCGTATCATTGAACTAAGTTGGGTAGCGCTGATCTCAACTCATTAGGATGTTTTATATAGGAGCCGTATACCAAGACGCCCATGACAGTTCCTTACTTAATCTTAAAAATTAAATGTAAACAAATACTTTTTTAATGTTTAAGTTTAATAAAAGTGATACCAAACCTGTGTGTGTGTGTGTGTGTTCACGATAAGTAAACATCGGTGCATAGAATAACACTCATAAAATAACATTCATAAACTTCTCATAAAAAAATAAATCTAAATTTCATGAGAAAATATAAAAAAAGAATATAACTAATTATTCCATTTTATCACAAAAACCATCCACGTTCCACGAAAAGCCTTCACTAGTAACACACACACACACACACACACACACCACAATAGCTTCCTTCCATAAAAGAAAAATGCATAAACTTTCGAGCAAATAAAACAAAATAAAAATTAAAAAACCATAAATAAAATATCCCCCAATGACAGGTTATATTCTCCTATCAAATGACGTACGTATATAATAACAACAGAAAAAAACAATAAAAAAAGTAACTCCCAATAGACGTATGTTGTTTCATCTTAAATATCCCATGAGGATAAATTAAAAAAAAAAACAAACAACAACAGGATCAAAAAACAATAGCAAAACAAAAAACAGAAATACAAAAAAATAATTATTAAAAGCCAAAAGGAAACATTATCTGATAGTTTGTTTACATGAAATATCACAAAATACTTCCAAAATATTCCCTTGACGGCGAAAAAAGTATTAAGTGGGTAAAGAGAATAAACAAAATTAACTAGACATTAAGTAAACAAGAAATGTGTAAAAAAAAATATATTTAATAGAAAGAAGAGCAGGAGGAAGGGGAGGAACAGGAAGAGGGAGGAGGAACAGGTGGTAAGAGGAGGAACAGGAAGAAGGAGAAGAGATAAGTGGTAGGAAGAGGAACACACGTGATAGGAGGAGGAGGAACAGGAGGGAGAATGAGGAGGAGGACGTATAAAAGGAGGTGGAGGTGGTGGTTCAGGAGGAATGGGAGGGGGAAGAGGGGGAGGAGGAAAAGGAGGAGGAGTAATAATGAAGAGCGGACAACAGCGAGGGTGGGCGAGCTTAGGGCTGGCGGCTGGTCCACGCCGCTAATTGCTTCCATCATAGAATTTGAATAACTTATGAGCGGCCATTATAAGAGTTAGCAAGTGGGTTTCCATTATCGTGTTTTTGTGTTCGTGTTTATTTTACCGCGTGTGTGTGTGTGTGTGTGTTTGTTGGAAAGCCGTAGTTCGGGGCGTGGGGTAGAATGAGCTGGGTTAGGGTGACACAGGATGGGCTGGGACGGGCTTGGATGAGGTGAGCTTGGATTAGTGTACAAGACAACTTGCTTGGTTGAATGGACAACAGGGCGTGGAATAGCGTGCTAATAGACTTATATGGCACATAAATGCTTGCACGCGCTTTCGAGTATATTTAACCATTAATAAAACAACACACAAACACACACACACACACACTTGTTATCATACAGTATCTGCCCCATCGCCCCCTCGTGTGTGTGTGTGTGTGTGGTGTAGCAGGTGCGTGTGGTGGTGGTGTAGCGCTGCCACAGGACGATTGCATTCACTAATAACCTTTTAATACTTAAATCATCCGTGCCTCAGTAAGGTGGTGTGAAGCCCGACTCCTCAACTCTAATCAATTATGGCTGTCCATCCACACGCACGTTGCCAAGGTGACCACCACCTTAAAAGCCCTCACAATATCGTCTTCATCGGGTCCTCCTCCACACACACAAAAAATAGTCTTTCTTTTTCCTTTTACGTTGTTCATGATCCTTTTTAACTCTCAATTTGATGATCATTAATTCCGCCTTAGATACGTGTAGGTAAGTGTGCATATGAGGGCGCACATGTGCGTTAGTATGTGCGTGAGTGCGTGCGTGCGTGAGTGAGCGAACCAATACAACTAATGGACGTACGAGATGGCCTGCAACCCGAGCCTTAGCGAGCTTCCACAACTCTGCGCCATCTTCCCGCAATGTTTCGCCTGGGAGCCATGCCCGGACGACGCCGCCCCCGCCTCCCCTGCCCCCCTCCACCACCAAAACACCAACCAATCCCCTAGATACATCCACTGCTGATCAGTGTATCTCAGGGTGTATCCGCATACATAAGGGGAGTGTAAGGGAGGAGGAGTGCGGGTGAGCGAGGTGTGGCGGGTGTTGTGGGTAGCGGGTGATGGCGGCCCGTCCAGCCAGCCAGCCACTCACTCTCTTACCGTAAGTGCCTCCTGCGCCAATTTGCTGTAATCGGTGCCGGCCGCTGAGCAGGGTCCATCAGCAGCAGCAGCAGCAGCAGCGGCGGCGGCACCAACAGCAGCAGGAGTAGTAGTTGTAGAAGAGTCCATCAGCAGAGGGAATAATGGGGGAGAGCGTGCAGTAGCAGGAGGGGCGGCAGGCCGAGAGTGGCTTCAGCACAGGTTGATGGAATGCACTTGGTGGGTGGGTGGGAGGCCGGCAGTAACTCGCCCTCTAGTGGGATCCATCACAGCAAGGACGAGTAACATTCTGGGCGGCCCTTACCACCCCTCCCCCCCCCCCCCCCACCGGTGGGTGGCTCCTGCTGCTGCTGCCGCCCGCGATACCCACGTTCTATTAGCCAGTCTGTTGGCCGTGAGGATTTATGTTGCTGACGGGATGGACCACATTTTACCTTCATTACAACAAGGCGCGGGCGTAATTTCAAATGATTGAATGGGGAGCGCCACGTATCCGCCTCGTCTTAATTACAGCGAGGAATGATCAGGGAGGTGGATGGCGTGTTATAGTGGGTCGCGGCCAGCCACACTCTCGGCACACCACTTGCATTCCACTCTTTCATCTTCATTTCCCGTTCTTTTATGTGGGACCATTATCTCTTCCCTCTGTCCGAATACCCCCATCCAATCTCTGTCCTATTCACTGCCACACAACTTCTTTTTGGTTCTTTTCTCTTCCCCTTTTTTCTCTAACCCTCCAGCCTCTAACCCATCCTCTCTCACTCTCTCTCTCTCACTACAGTCCAGCTCTCAGACACATATAAACATACACACACACACACACACACACACACACACACACACACACACATCTCTCTCATTAACCTGCCTCCACTCAACCCTATACCAGCTCTCTGTCTCTCTCTCTCTCTCCTCCCATCCTCTTTCCCCAACCTACACTCTCACTTCCCCCCTCTACCCCAATTCACTCTCACGTAAACTATTCTTCCTTCCTTCCCCAGCCCCCTACCGTTTCTCGCCCCTAGCCCCCACTATTCACTCTCTCCTCACCGCTCCCTCTCCCTATACCCAAGCTCTACTCTCCCTCTTCTCCACCCTCCATCCCCCTAATGCTACTATTCTTCTCCCCTCGCCTACGTGTTTCCATTCCTTCCCACTAGAATTCACAAAAATCCTGTTAGTTGGTGTATTCTGTAAGTCTGGCGGAGTAACCACGTAAATCCGTATTCCAATTATAATTTTCTTGGCATAAGATATATATTTTTTTTCTCGCTTTCTCCCCCCCCCCCCCTCTTAATCACAAGGTCACAATATCTCTCTCTCTCTCTCTCTCTCTCTCTCTCTCTCTCTCTCTCTCTCCTTTCCCTTTTCATCATCTTCCTCAATTGTCTTTATTCCCTATATATTCTACTTTCCCCTCAACATTATATATACCTCTCTACCCTGTTCCTTTCTCCCCTCACTTGGGGGGACTATGGAAAGTGAGGTGTTCTTATTCCCCCATTCTCCCCTTTCCTCTCCCCTCCCTCTCTATCCTCGCTTCACTTAGTGTAGGGGAGGGATATGGGGTAATCTGGTGTAATTCCCCCTTCCCCCTTACCTCTCTTTATTTGGGGAATCTGGATGTAGCTAGGGTCCCTCTCCTTATCCTCATTCCCCCCTTCCCTCACTATGGCAACGGGGTGAGGGGGTGGGAAGAGTTGTTTCTCCCCCTTTTCCCCATCTTCCCTCACTAAGGCAATGGGGGGGTGGGGAGGGGTGGGGGGGTCTGGTGAGAGTTGCTGCTTCCCCGCTCCCCCCTTGGCCGTCACAGATCCCATCAAGCGGGAAGAAAGCGCTAACTCAGGCATGAAGGCAAGCACCTCTGAAAGCAATGGACGACCCAAGAATGAGGAGCAGGAGGAGGAGGAGGAAAAGGTGTGTGAGAAGATGAAAGAGGAGCAGCAGACGGAAGAGGAGGAGGAAGAGAACGCTGACGAATGCCCCACGAAGTATAACAGCGGAAGTAGCCCAAAGGACGAAGAAAGGAAGACCGCCACACGGAACAAAAACAAAACGAAGATGCGCACATAGGATAACGCCGAGACGATTTTTTTGTTAGACAGTGAATAAACTAATGACTAAGAGGAAGAGAGGAATAAGAAGCAAAAGGACATGGGCGAGGAGAAGGACCACTGTGAGAGAAAGCACGGAGAAGCAGGAGAAGGATGGATAAGAGGAAGAGGGAGGGCAGAAGAAGCACGGAGGAGAGGCAGGAGAGGGTGAGCGTGACCAGAGAGAGGTCAAATAATGAGGCTCACGCTAGCTGAGAAATGACCGGCCGGAGACGCGAGTTGAAGCCGTCGTGTCGCTATATATCGCGCGCCCGACCTCACCAAATAACACGATGCAGTGAAGCCTGAGTCTGCTCCCCGCCCTTGCACATTCATTATAACCTCCCCACACCCTGGCCACGCCACACAACAAGTTGCACTCACTGAAGCTGGGTGATGGCTCGGTGCGTGGAGCTCAGCAGCCGGGAACAAAATATAGAAGCCTAGAGACGAAGCTTGAGCGGGCCCGGGTGGCAAGACGAGAATAAAACGATGCAGAGAAGCTGAGAACGAAACGTGGGAGCCATCGGGTTGGTGAGGCGTTCATTAAGAAGCTCTCACGCCCACGCAGCGTGGAGGCGCAGAGCAGCCTGCGCCTCGGTCAACAGAGCACCGCGTTATAAAAACATTGGGGCGAGGAGGGCGGCCGCGTATAAATCTTACATGGCGGGGAGCGTACTGACCATCACATGGAAACAGCACGTCACTATTTTTGTGGCCCAGATATTCGCTTCATATGCAAATCTCCGGGCGTGAAAAATATCTCGCGTCCATCCAATACCCCAGGCCGGCCTTTTCAATAAGCTGCGAGCATGAAGCGGTAATCCACGGCAGGGCCCACTGGACCGGCAGAGCACCAGACACTGCTCCTGCTGCTGCTGCGGTGGTGTTGATGCTGTGAGGGTGATGGTGCTGTGGTGGTGATGGTGCTGGGGTGATATTGATGCTGTAGTGGTGATGGTGCTGTGGTGGTATTGATGCTGTGGTGGTTGATGGTGCTGTGGTGATAGTGCTGTGGTGGTGATGGTGCTGTGGTGGTGATAGTGCTGTGGTGGTGATGGTGCTGTGGTGGTGTTGATGCTGTGGTAGTGTTGATGCTGTGGTGGTGATAGTGCTGTGGTGGTGATGGTGCTGTGAGGGTGATGGTGCTGTGGTGGTGATGATGCCACGGTGGTTATAATTATGTTGTAATGGTGATGGTGCTGTGGTGATGGTGTTGTTATGGTGATGCCGGTGGTGCTGAGGAAAGGGGTAGACAATGTTGAGTTGCTGTGTTAATGATGATAGTGAACTGCTGGTTGACTGCTCTTGCTCGTCTGTGTTAAGGCAGTGGAGTGGTGACGGTGTGGTAAAGTGGTGACGGTGTGGTGGAGTGGTGACGGTGTGGTGGAGTGGTGACGTTGTGATGAAGTGGTGAGGTGAGGTGGTGACGGTGTGGTGAAGTGGTGACGGTGTGATGAAATGGTGACGGTGTGATGAGGTGGTGACAGTGTGGTGAAGTGGTAACGATGTGGTAAAGTGGTGACTGGTAGAGTGGTGAATGTGGTGAAATGGTGACAGTTTGGTGGAGTGGTGATGCCGTGTCGTGATGCGGTGGCATATCGTCCTCTGAGCAGCTGTGTCCAAGATATTACTCAGGTGGACGTTAAAGGCGGCAGGTGGTGTGTCCAGGTGGCACTGAGTCAGGCGGAAGGGACAGTGGAGAAATATTCAACTCCGTCTGATTCTCGCTTATACATCTTTACACCTTCCCCTACTACTAGCACACACACACACACACACACACACACACACACACACACACACATAAACACTTATATCTATATACCCTGACAGACAGCCCCGCCCACCACCAAACACATACCCACTGAGACTGACAAATCCCCGCCCAGCAAGGAGGTATGCCAGTCCACCTCCCTGTACCAGTGACCAGCTTAACCTTACCTGGACTATCGTAGTCTGAATCGCCGATGCTTTTCCTATATACGGACTACAAGATGCCTTCTCGGCGGCACACACTCCTTGTAACACCTCCTTACTTATGAGTAACTGTGTGTCTCGTGTGTGTCTCGTGTGTGTCTCGTGTGTGTGTGTCGCAGGGGGAGAGCTTGTTCCTTCCTTTTGGTGATAATTTGTCTACTCCGTGTGGCGTCAGAGTAATACGACTTCAGTAGTAGTTGTGGGAGTGACCGTGACCGTACCCGGGTTAGGTATAAGGTCTCATGGCGGACCTCTCTCACTCCTTATACACACCTGTCTCGGGTAGGATTCCCTCCCTTTGTATTCCCTCTCGTTGCCTTCTATACACCTGACTTGTTATCTGTCTCCCTTTCCCTTCTTGCTTCCCTCCAACAAACCTCCCTCTTCCATTCCATGTTCTTACCCTCCCATACACCTTCCTCCTCCTACAATCCTCTCTTCCTATCATCCCACACACCTGCGCTGCACTTTTCGCCCCTTCTTCAGTCCCTCCCACTACCTTCACATACACCTGCCCTGGATACCTTGCCTCCATCTCACTATCCTTCCCACATACACTTGTTCAGGGCATCTGCCCCCTCCTCTCCATTCCCTTTGCTTTACCTTCCTCACACCTGCCCTAGGCTCCTGTGTCCCCATCGCCCTCTCCACCAACCACCTCCAGCTCCTCCACTCCCTTTTGCTACACTCCCAACAACAAACATAGCCAGGTCACCTCTCAGTCCCCCTCTCCTCTCACTCACCCCCTACTCTCACTCTCCTCTCTGTGGCTGTACCCCCAAGTTACCTTTCCCCTCCTCCTGCTCCTGGCTGCCAGCGGGCCTCCCCTCGGAACAATAAACAAAGTACGTTGCAGCTAGATGGTACGTTTTTGATGCTGTTACTCGCTTATTGCGATACCTGCAAGGGGAGCAGGGGAGCGGGGGTTAGCGGGCCAGATTGTCACCTGATCCCGCGACACAGGAAAACATTGCAGTAAGGTTTTACCTGGATATTTCAATACTGTTGTTATACACCATCCTCTCCTCCACGACTTTCACTTTTATCAAGTTATGATTTACAACCCAAACTAATCTAATCTAGCCTAGCCTAACCTGACATGGCTTAGTCAACTTTAACCTCAGCTACACATAACCTAACCTTAATGAATGATTATCCTGCCTGACCTTAACCTAAAACATAACCTTATCTAACTTTACCCGACCTTTACTCTCAAAAATAATCTTACTTAAACTTAACCTAAACTAAACATACCCTAAGCAGATCTAATTAAACCGTATCTTAACCTAAAAGTAAGACTATGACCATTCAAAAAGAAAACAAATCAACACTCAAACATGAAACAAATTAATATCTGATGAGGGGGGGGGGGGAGGTGAGAGTGGGGAAGGGGGGTGAGAGGGAGGGAAGGTGGTGAGGGAGTGAGAGGTCAGGATAAAAACATTATCTCCTTGGTCATGTCATTACCCCCAGCAAGAAGTCCGTAAGCCAATTCAATGCTACAAATAATCATAAAAACACACACACAAAAACAAGTGTAACAAAGGTGTGTTTTACAGTCCCACAAATCTGTTTCACAACATCAATTCCTAAGACCGCCAGAGAGAAGGGTTGGTTGAAATTCAATTGAAAATATTTGAAAATTCGACTCTGGAAAATTAAATGGGGTGGTCGAAGGGTGAAGAGGAGGGGAGGGAGGGAGAGTGAGAGATGGAGGGAGGGGAAGTGTGGGATGGGTAGGGAGGGTTAGGGAGGGGAGGAGAAGGAATGAATGAGAAAGGGGAGGGAAGTCAGTGCAGAGGAAGGGGAGAAAAGTGAAGGGAAGGGAGGGGAGTGAAGGGGAAAAAGTAATAGGGGGGAGGGAATAGAGGGAAAAGCGAGAGAAGTAGAGGTGGGGTAAAGGTAGGGAGTGAAAGAGAAGGTGGGAACTGAGGGGAGGGGAAAAGCGCGGTGAGTGGAAGGGGGAGGGGAAAAGTTAGGGGAGGCTGACGGAGAGGAAAGTGAGGGTAGGGAGGCAGTGAGAGATGTGTGAGGGAGGGAGACAGAGAGGAGAGGGAGAGAGGGGGAGAACTGCAGGGGGAAGGATGAGAGAAGGGGATAGTGAGGGGAGCGTGAGGGAGGAGAACAGTTAGAAGGACGAGAAAGAAGGGAGGATGAGGGGAGGGGGACTGAGGGGAGGGTGTGGGAGAGGTATGGTGAGGGGAGGTTCAAAGGAAAGTTGAGTCCAAGCTGGAGGGGGGGGGGGGGCACCATTTCCCAAGTGACCTTCGTACCAGCAATTTCCCAAAAACCTGGAGGGGAAGAGTCGAACAGCGCCGTGTAATAGACAGCAGTGTTCAGGAGGCAAGAGCCTGTGTGTCTGTGTGCCTACTGCCTCCTCCTCCTACTGGTGTTGTTGCCTCCTCCTGCTGCTGAAGCCTCGTCCTGCTGCTGCTGCTGCTGCTTCTGCTGCTGGTGCTGAAACCTCTTCCTGCTGCTGCTACTGCTGCTGCTCTTGCTGCTGCTCAAGCATCTTCCTGCTGCTGCTGCCATCTTGCCTGCTCCTATTGCTGTCGGCTTTCCTCCTTCAACACCTGCTGCTCCTGTCCCCTACCCTTCTCCTTCTCCTGCCGCTACTGCTGCCACCTCTCCAGCTGCTGTTGCCACCACCACCTCCCCGCCGCCTCCTGTTCCTCACCCTCTCACCATCATATTCTTCTCGCCTCTCCCACGCCATCACCCTCTCACTCCCTTTAATCACAAGAAACCCACACCTGCAGGGACGATAATAAGCGGTCAGTCACTCGCCTTCACCACCAAGGTGCACTGAGCCTCAACACAAGTGCTCAGTCTCTTAAAACGTCTTCATAATCTACCGTTATATGTTGCTGAATCAAAGAGTTTGTGGTGTGTATGTGTGTACGTGTGTGTATGTGTGTACATGTGTGCGTGAGTCGAGCACCAGACAGGTTCCAACTCCCCAACAATCGGCCAATTCTGATCATATGGAAGCCTGAGCGCGCATAAGTGGAGTCGGGTCCTCTATTGGTCGCCATATTGTTTTGCCTTTTATTGTAATTGGATTGGTCTGAAGCTTTATATTCCCGGCCAATACTGCGGTGCGGGCTGGTGGACTCTGGGCTTTGTTTCTTGATGAGGGATTGTGTTGGGCTTTCAAATCAACTGTAATGGTCATGGCGGGCGTGTTTTTGTTAATATGATTGGCTCTTTGGCTGATTTTGATTGCAGTGGGATATGATGTTTGTGTTTTTATTTATGCAAATATGATTATATGATTTCGGCTTAGGGAGTGCTGTGTTAGCCCCCCCCACCCCCTCACAGGGAAATGTTGTGTGGTGTTGTGCTAGTCTCGTACAGCAGCCTGGCCGTCCGCCCTAATTCTCTATTTGCCAATGAAAATTTAATTTCAAGATAGATTTTCGTTCGTCAAATAGGTTTCTGGTGTAAAAAAAAAAAAAAGTAAGGTGAGGATTTTCTGGGACTATCTGGTGACTTTCCTGGACAGGCGTAAAAAAAAAAATGCAATGAACATGAAAAACAGAAAGCCTAAGGAACTATTTGAGGTTGATGATGGAGAGTAAATATATACTTTAGTTGACACATTACATATAGCTAGGACAATAAAGAACCTGGGACATATATTCTTAAAAAACTAATACATACACACGCACATGTAAAATATATGGACTGTATATAGTTTTAAAAATAATATTAACGAAAATATATACATATATAATGGCGCAAATTTTTTCAGGAAATAAAATACCAACAGTAGTAGGGTTTGGGGCAGTGTTGGAGATGGGGGGGTAGTGTTGGGGATGGGGGGTAGTGTTGGGGATGGGGGGGTAGTGTTGGGGATGGGGGGTAGTGTTGGGGATGGGGGTAGTGTTGGGGATGGGGGGTAGTGTTGGGGATGGGAGGGTAATGTTGGGGATGGGGGTAGTGTTGGGGATGGGAGGGGTAGTGTTGGGGATGGGAGGGGTAGTGTTGGGGATGGGGGGGGTAGTGTTGGGGATGGGTGGGTAGTGTTGGGGATGGGAGGGGTAGTGTTGGAGATGGAGGGTAGTGTTGGGGATGGGGGGGTAGTGTTGGGGATGTGGGGTAGTGTTGGAGATGGGGGGTTAGTGTTGGGGATGGGAGGGTAGTGTTGGGGATGGGGGGTAGTGTTGGGGATGGGAGGGTAGTGTTGGGGATGGGAGGGTAGTGTTGGGGATGGGAGGGTAGTGTTGGGGATGGGGGGTAGTGTTGGGATGGGGGTAGTGTTGGAGATGGGGGGGTAGTGTTGGGATGGGAGGGTAGTGTTGGGGATGGGGGGTAGTGTTGGGGATGGGAGGGTAGTGTTGGGGATGGGGGGTAGTGTTGGGGATGGGGGGTAGTGTTGGGGATGGGGGTAGTGTTGGGGATGGGAGGGTAGTGTTGGGGATGGGGGGTAGTGTTGGGTATGGGGGGGTAGTGTTGGGAATGGGGGGGTAGTGTTGGAGATGGGGGGTAGTGTTGGGGATGGGGGGGTAGTGTTGGGGATGGGGGGGTAGTGTTGGGGATGGGGGGTAGTGTTGGAGATGGGGGGTAGTGTTGGGGATGGGGGGTAGTGTTGGGGATGGGGGGTAGTGTTGGGGATGGGAGGGTAGTGTTGGGGATGGGAGGGTAGTGTTGGGGATGGGAGGGTAGTGTTGGGGATGGGGGGTAGTGTTGGGGATGGGGGTAGTGTTGGGGATGGGGGGGTAGTGTTGGGGATGGGGGGGTAGTGTTGGGGATGGGGGGGTAGTGTTGGGGATGGGGGGTAGTGTTGGGGATGGGGGTAGTGTTGGGGATGGGAGGGTAGTGTTGGGGATGGGGGGTAGTGTTGGGTATGGGGGGTAGTGTTGGGGATGGGGGTAGTGTTGGGGATGGGGGGTAGTGTTGGGGATGGGGGGTAGTGTTGGAGATGGGGGTAGTGTTGGGGATGGGGGGTAGTGTTGGGGATGGGGGGTAGTGTTGGGGATGGGGGGGTAGTGTTGGAGATGGGGGGTAGTGTTGGGGATGGGGGGTAGTGTTGGGGTTGGGGGGTAGTGTTGGAGATGGGGGGTAGTGTTGGGGATGGGGGGGTAGTGTTGGGGATGGGGGGTAGTGTTGGGGATGGGGGGGTAGTGTTGGGGATGGGAGGGGTAGTGTTGGGGATGGGAGGGGTAGTGTTGGGGATGGGAGGGGTAGTGTTGGGGATGGGAGGGGTAGTGTTGGGGATGGGAGGGGTAGTGTTGGAGATGGGGGGTAGTGTTGGGGATTGGGGGGATAGTGTTGGGGATTGGGGGGGTAGTGTTGGGGATGAGTGGCATTAGTGGTGGCTTGACGGAGCTGTGGTAATGGTGTGGTCAGTAGCGGCTCTGGTAACAATCATTGACTTATGTACAGTCCAGTCTGCCTCTGGTCAATGACGTCACGACCACAACAGGTTTACACTGGCGTTAAAATATTAGGAATGTTTTTTTGACCCGCAGTAAAGTTCATTCGAGTGAAGTTTCTTACACCAATAAACACATAATAAAGGTGATAAGAGTTACCTATATACAACAAAACACTCCTTTGTTTACCGTGATGGACGTAACATAACAACAACAATAATATCAACAACAAAAACATTAACAACAACGGGCAAAAAAACTAAATTAACAACGAAATTTATAATAATAATAATAATAATAATAATAATAATAATAGTAATAATAATAGCAATAGTAATAATAATAATAATAATAGTAATAATAATAGTAATAATAATAATAATAATAATAATAACGAAGCCTGGGTGGTTACACAAGCTGTTCGTTCTTGTCGAAGCCAGAGGAGGTAAGAGAGAGCAAAGTGGACCTTACAGAACCCTAAAATAAAGTCCTCACGAACCGTACCAAATTACCGGATAATCTGACCAAGGAATATACCGGATAATCTGGTCAAAGAATATACCGAAATACTGGAATATGTCCTCGAAATACCGGATAATCTAGCCAAAGAATACACCGAAATACCGGATATATACTAAACTCCGGATAACTTTAGTGAAGAAATACATCAAAATAGAGAAATATGTCCATGAAATATCCTAAACACCAGATATAATTACCTCGCGGAATATCCATCCACCAAACCAGATTAATACTCCCAGTAATATCACCACTCAAAAAAAAGTACTACCGAACGATGAGAAAGCAGTAATTACAAGAGAGGCCGCTACGGAAAACAATTACAACAGCGGGGTGATTAATGTGGTTTATAATTACGTTATTGGTCATTTCCAAACCAGCCTAATTACCAGTGATAATTACCAGGCTAATCAGCACGGTGCCAAATACAGTTAGGTCGAGTCAATTACCCAAGACTTAACAAGCGGTGGTCACTATTGCCCTTGCTTTTGACCCCCGATTGGTGGCATCTACATGTGTACCCGACAGTATTTTTTTTTCTCTCTGTTTCAAATGGAGGACAGTGGGGGGGGGGGGGGGGGGGTTGTGGGGCAGTAGAGACACTGGTTATCATTTTGGGTATCGAAGCTGTTCCTGATATTTTCTTTATCATATTTTTCTCGGTTTTTTTTGGGGGGGTGTCTCCATTTCACACACACACACACACACACACATCCCCACACAACCTCTTCACTCCCCCCCCCCCACACACATCCCCCTACAAACACCTCCTCACCCCTCACCCTCCTCCCCTACACACGCTAAGGTCACGCATTACGGCTGACTTTACCACAACCATCAAAGTCATGCTACAATCACCTGTTTTATGAGCCCTGACACATGAACACACGTCATCACCAGCCCCTTCTATGTTTCAACCTGACACGACACCACCACCTCACCACCCACTCTCTGACGTGTGACTTGGCAATGTTTATCTGGCGTTTTACCTGGGGCTACCTGTCATTTACCTAGGTCTACTTAACATCTACCTGGGTCTACCTAACACCTACCTGTGTCTACCTAGCATCTACCTGACTTTACTGCTATTCTACCGACGTCAATTACAGAGGCTCGTCCTACACCCCTCCCTTCCCCCAACGGCTCGACCTGTGACTTAGCTTCCGGTGTGGTGACCTCTTCAACCTTGTACCCAGTGTTCGCACCAATCATGAACACTCATCATTCTGTCACTTTACGTAACTTGCTGACAAAGCCCATGACCCTTCAGGCCTTTTACGCCCTTAATGCATGAGTCATAAAGGCAAGCACGAACTCCGCATGCTTCCCTGTTGGGCGCTGTAAACGCTTCTGCGCTTCACCGTGCACAGGATGTAAGGGGGTGCCCAATAAACTAGCCCCCTCGTGGGCAATCTGTAAATCATGAACGAAGGGAGCTGGTGGTAGAGCGGTACCGTTCTTGCCTCGAAAGTAAGATGTCACGGGTTCGATTCCCGGGCCGGCGGAAGTTGTTTGGACACTCTTCCTAGTCCCCTTGGTCCCTGTTCACCTAGCAGCAAAGTAGGTACCTGCTGTACGTCGAAAGTTGCGAATTCGTTATTCAGGGACAAGTTGTTGGAACTTCCAATAACTTGCTTAGACATAAAACCATTGACTCTTCAGGTTTCTACGCCCTCGACTCTTCAGACTTCTACCCCCTTAACTCATGAGACATAAAGGCAAGCATGAACTTAGCATGCTTCCCTGTTGGGCGCTGTAAACGCTTCTGAGCTTCACCTTACACAAGGATGTAGGGGGGGGGGGGTGCCCAATAAATAAAAACACACCATGAACGAAGAAAAACCCACATCTTCAGCACTACATCTCCTTTGTTTACGAGTTATCAGCTGATGTCGTCACCCGCGCGAGCCTGAATCACCAAGTCAGCACATATCTTTCTTCGTACTTAAAACAGTTGTAACGTAATTTTTGGTTTTATAATATGTTTACAATAGTTCCTGGTGTATTTATAGAGAAAAATACTGATTGGTTTATATCTTGGATAAACAATAATATTACAAATTATGTTTAAAATAAATATTAAAAAGATATTCCAGGAATTCATCTTGTATATAATAATAATATTTTTTTCTCTAGATATTTTGGAGGCAAACGTTGGCTGGCGTCGACACGGTTCTAATTTTGTCGCTGTACTTGTTTTAACAATGAACAAATACTAGACAAGTGCAAGCGTCTCCCTCCCTTTACCATCCATCACTGTTCCCCTCAATATTTCTCTTCGCTCTCTTCCATTCTTTTTCTAATTCCCTATCTTCACCGTATGTCTATCTACACTTTCTATTTATCTCTACCATCTGTCTACCAGCTCTCTCTCTCTCTCTCTCTCTCTCTCTCTCTCTCTCTCTCTCTCTCTCTTCTTTCCTAATCGCATTGAAGCCTTCCCTGCCGCAATAATTTTCTTTGCTAAGTCGGGTTAACGAAGCCCAGATGTCGCACGGTAATGCCTTTCCCCAATTAAGCTTGTTTGTACGTGGAGTTTGGCTTTCTCCTAACGGGGGGGCCGCCCAAGATAGCTGACTGGCTGGCTGCACTCTCGCTCCGGGGGTCACTGCTGTCTTGACCCCTGAGGTAACTGTCTTGATCTAACTGTCTTGACCCTTCAGTTCCAGTCAACAGTCCACACTCCCGATAAAACGATTGTCTTGATCCCTGCGATAACTTTTGAAACCCTTGGGCGGTGACTGTTCCGAGGCCCCGGCGTTAAGTGTCTTGGATTCTGACCCCTGAATGACTCCCTTATACCCCCTGATCCCGGAAGTGGCTCCTTTATATCCCTCCTGATCCCTAAAGTGGCTCCCTTATACACCCTGACTCCTGAAGTGTCCCCCTTACCTCCCCTGACCCCTGAAGTGACCCCCTTACCAACCCTGACCCAATTCACATCAAAAACAATAAAAATGACTCGACCAATCCCAGCTCCATTACAGTCTAGCACCATCTTGTTTGGGTAAAGTCCTGACAGCAAAGTCATGGTCCATCAAGTCTAAACGAACGAGTAGTCCTAGCCACGGTTAGCCCTTGCCTGTTCTAGCCTTGTCTACTTCTAGTCACGTCTAATCCTAGCCACCATTAGCCCTTGCATAACCACGTCTACTCCTAACTACATCTACTGTAGTCCTAGCCACGTCTAATCCTTGCCACGTTTAGTCTATGGGGTGACTCATCTAGTTCGAGGGATTGTTTTGTTTCTGTAAGTGCGTCTCGCCACCAGCTACCAGCCATTCTTCTTTACCTGAGAACACCAAGAGATGCCACACACAAGTCATTATCGGGGAAAACATTACGAATTAGTAGGAAAAGTAGAATTCTTGAACCAACCCGAACGACCAAGACGACAGCTGGTACAAAATACAAATACGAAATAGAAAGGGAAAAAAAAGAGAAGGAAAGGGAATTTAATTCTTCGATAAAGCGACAAAGGAACCTAAGTACAGTCACTAACCCATTGTTTGTGGTGGCGAGTAGGTGTGTGTGTGTGTGTGTGTGTGTGTGTGTAAGACAGATGTGCAAGGCAGGTGTGGGAAGTGTGGACGGGTCGGGGATCAGAGTAATAGCTACCTAGTGGTGACGACAAGACTTACCTCTCCGGTGGGTTAAAGGAAACCTTCCCGACACAAAAACAACAAACACCACACGTCTGAGCCCTCCTATCTTACTCACCATTAGGAGGTAAATACTTATACACCCATCAATATACCGATGGGTGTAAGTCTCTCTCTCTTCTACGGGCGCCTATATTATATATCTCTCAACGTCTGACCAATATATCAAGTTAATTCTAATTAAAAAGTCGGAAAACTGTAACAATGGACACTACAATCACTGCCCGTACTCACGCCATGAAATATGTAACCCAAGCTTATATTTTATTTGCGGGCTTTCCCAATGATTATTATATCACTACACTTGAACTGTATTGCAATTTAACTTTTTAAAAAACTTCCCCCCAAAAATATTAACAATACACACCACTATCACAGGCCGTACTTTATGCGGTGCAATATGTACACTTGCTTTCAAAAGATTCTGACCGAATTTTGGGGGAATAATACACGGATGAAAAAATGAACGCTTCCCAGCGCCGCTCACACAGTGTTTAACAGTGTCGGAAACCCCCCATGATCCTCTTGTTCAAACACCAGCTGTTTTTTGTATCGACAACCATCAGGAGGCGCAAACAAACACGCCTCCTATGGCAGCCACAAGGGAGCAAACAAACCAATCAAGCACAGTTTGCGTCAACAAACAGGAGTGCAGGTTCACCAACAACCACCATAACCAACACAACACAGATGGTGGAGCAACTGCCAAACAAACAAACAACCCCCCCCCTCCCCCAGGCTCCTGTAGCCTCACTCCAACCTCCTCTGAAAGATTAATTCTTTAATGAAAATAACTTACACCATTAAAACGATGATGAATGTAAATGGCTTAAATATATGACCCTAACATGAAAATGAAATACAACACCTGCCATTTTAATTCACAATTAATTACGGCAATAAATTTATAAAATAGATGGAAAGCAGTTAATAAATTAGGCAAATAACCATATAAAAATAAATTGCTTAATATACATATATATATTTTTTTTTTTTATTAAGAGGTATACTGAAGTCAATGATCCGTAAAGTCTAGGAGGAATATTTAACCCTCAAGTCTTAATAATGAACCTCAAGTATTATGACTCACGCCTAGAGGATGACGTCAGCTACTCCAACATGATGCATAAAAAAAACATTACATGATTTTATACAACTGTTTGGTTAATCCCTCCACCAGCAGTAAATAATACGATAAGACTTACCGTGTTTAATACTGTTTCATCCTCCTCCCTCCTTCACCCTAACTCCCTCATCCACAACATCCTCCTCAATTTACCCTTTCCCCCTCCTTTTCATCATCTCCCTACCCCCCTCCTTTCTCCTTCGCCACCCTCTCTTCACCCTCCCCCATCCCTTTCTCCTCCGCCCCCTTCCCCTCACCTCAACATTATTATACTAATTTTCCACTAATTGTCCTCTCCTTCCCTCCCCGTCCCCCTTCCAACTCCCCTCCCCCCTGACCCTACACTTTTCCCTCCCCTTCCATCCCGTTCACTCTTCCATCACCCCCTTCTCCTTCTAACTGGTCCATACAACTCGGATAAATACTATACAGTCACAGTGTACTGAGCTGGGAAGGAAAAGAATCTCTCTCTCGCTCTCTCTCTCTCTCTCTCTCTCTCTCTCTTTCTCTCTCTCTCTCTCTCTCTTAGGAAGTCGTGCTCCAGCGCCAATTCCTACAGAACGGGCCCATAGCAAGAGAGAGAGAGAGAGAGAGAGAGAGAGAGAGAGAGAGAGGGGGGGGGGGAGGCTGTATAAGCAGGTTCCGCTCTACGTGTACAGGCAGTAAACGCAGGCGAGGGATGAGTAATGGTCGCTTCTTATCCGATGTGGACGTGCTTAAATTAACCGGTGTGGGATTATATCCGGGTAATTCGGCTATTTTGACCGCCCTGATGCGCTTACTTGCAACGATTCGGATAATTTGTTTGTTTTTTTTTTGACCGATGACCAGAACGCATATATCCGAGAGTAAAATTTAGATAAAATTTATAAAAAGATCGGCACAGTGACTGGCTTTCAATTTTCCTCTTCCAATCTGCCTTTGCTTAATCCCACGTCATGTTGAAATTCACCCGGGATAAGCCCAACGAATCTCTATAACCCTATTCACATTAAGCCCAAAGCTAACCGCCTCAAATCCAATACTGGAATCTCCGTTTAAGCCTGAATCGGGTTAAGTCCCACAAAATCATCGACTCCGCCAGCATAAAACATTGAAAGTCGTGGCGCTTATACCCAGGTGGTGGTAGGGGGGGTGGGTGAGTGGGTGGGAGGCCTAATTATCATCAGGTAATGGAATGGTCTTATACACACCACACAGGTAAGGTGCATGGCAAACATCACTACCACCATCACTACTAACCATCACCACTAACCCCCATCACCACCGTTACCATCATCAATGTCACCATCATCACTACCACCATTGTCACTAACACTACCACCACTATCAATACCACCAACACCACATATCACCACTATCAATACCACCACCATCACATATCACCACTATCAATACCACCAACACCACATATCACCACTATCAATACCACCAACACCACATATCACCACTATCAATACCACCACCACCACCTCTATCACTACCACTAATGCCACAGCCAACAAACTCAGCACACTTGCAAATACTAGTCACCTACTCACCACCACACACACATTAATCACCACCACCACACACCACCTACACCCCCACATTAAAACCATTACCCCAACACACACACACACACACACACAGCCACACACGTACACACTAAACCCGCCTGCCTATGCCGCCTTTACAGAGACAAACAACAGGTCTTTGATGCGCTATTTCACATCTCGTTAACATTTTCAAGGGAAGATTGAATTGACAACACAAGGGGTGAGAAAGGGGGAGGAGGGGGTGAGAGAGAGGGAGGGGGTGAGAACGGGAGAGGACGAGGCGAGAAAGGGGGGTGGGGGGCGACAAAAGGGCGGGCGAGAAACGGGGAGAGGGGGCCGAGAAAGAAAGTGGAGGGGCAGGGAAGGGAACAGGAGAGGGGGCGAGAATGGAAGGTAAGAGATGGGGGGGGGGGGCTGTTAGGGGGAGACAGAGGACGAGAATTGAGGAAGAATGGATGGAAGGAATAGGGAGAAGAAAGTTAACGAACGATGGAATCGGGAGAGAGAGAGAGAGAGAGAGAGAGAGAGAGAGAGAGAGAGAGAGAGAGAGAGAGAGAGAGAGAGAGAGAGAGAGAGACTGTATTAAGCAGATGTAGGTGGGCGGCAACACCACACGCTCTCGCATCTGACGATCAGACACTCAGACAGGTGTGGAGAAGGTGAGGAGAAAAACACAGGGAGATGAAGATGCTGAGCGGAGTGGCGCAGGTAAACACGGGAGACGATGGCCGAGGTTACTGTATATGATGCTCATAGACTGGGGAACACCTGAAGGGGGGAGGGGGGGGGGGTGAGTGGCTGGGAGAGGGGGGGGAAGTGGGGAGGAATGGGGGAGACGAATGAAGTGTGAGAAGGACGGGGAGGAGTGAGAAGGGCTGGGAGTGAAAAGAGAGGGAGGGGGGGGGGGAGTGAGAGGGACGAGGAGGAGTAGGGAGAAGTTTTAGTGGAGGAGGAATTGGAGGTGAGAGATAATTGCCGTGGTGGGGGAGGGGGGGGGTGATAGGTAGGTGAATGGGGACTTTAAAAGAGAGAAGGAGGCTAGACTGAGGAGAAAACGAAGGAAGATAGGGAAGGATGGAGGGTAGAGAGAGGGAAGGAACGAGACTGGGTATCCGGACGCAGGAGGAGGGAGGGAGGGAGGGTATCATGATTAAGAAAAGACGAAACTTAAGTATTGAGGAAAAGAGGAAGATGAAAGCAGTGTATGGGGGCGGGGTTTGGCTGGGTGGGTGGGTGGGTGGGAGTGAGGTAGGGAGAGGGAAAGGAGAGGAAGGGAGGGAGAGGGTGGGAAACGGGAAGACGCAGCATTTAAAGGCAATTGAGTAGAAACGGTAATCCTTATTAATTTAGTGATGCCACACACACACACACACACACACGGAGAAACTTACCATTAATAATAACATGGATAAAATTACTAACACCATGATATTAGATTAGGATAGATCAGGATAAGTTACATCAGGTTAAGTTAATATTAGGCTAGTTAATGTCAGGTTAAGTTAGATCGTGTGAAGTTTACGCTTGGCAATATTAGTTTAGGTTAAATTAGAATATATTAAGTTACATTAGGATAGGATAGGATAGGATATTGCTCTCCAACATTACTCACCATACTTACACCACCACCCACAACGCCCACTACGCAACATACGCAATACTGCACCTGGAGAAACACGACTTACAACTCATCCTTGTGTAAAGAAAAACCAGAGAGGTGACGCCAGAATGCAACTCTCCTGCCGATGGATTCCAAACAGGTGAAGTGCGGCCTCTTGACTGTGTGTGTCGGGGATGTTTACAAACAGCCAAGACCCGTCTGTTCACCTGTCTGTCTCTTCCCTGCGTTGTGTCTCAGCTGACGACCATCTTCCGTCTCTCTCTCTCTCTCTCTCTCTCTCTCTCTCTCTCTCTCTCTACCTTCTCGGCTATCACTCTCCCTCTATGCTCGCTCCCTGCCTCACCCACCGCTCCAAACGTAACTAAAGCCGATAATTGGAATAGCCTGTTTTGCCGGAGCCTCCCGTGGCGTCCGCTAGTTCGTTACTTAATCAGGAATCGACCGGCTGAACGTCTGTCGGCAACATTAGCTAATGGAGTCTTGGGGGAGGGAGGAGGGTGGGGAGTGGGGAGGGAGGGAGGAGGGTGGGGAGTGGGGAGGGAGGGAGGAGAGTAAGGGTGGGGAGAGGGAAGGGGGGAAAGTAGGGTTGGGAGGGAGGAGAGTAGGGTGGTGAGGGAGGGAGGAGATTAGGGTGGGGAGGGAGGGAAGGAGGAGAGTGGGGATGGGGGTGTGGAGGGAGAGGAGTGTGGGATGGGGAGTGGGGAGGGAGAGAGGAGAGTAGAGGTGGGCAGTGGGGAGGGAGGAGAGTGGGGTGGGGAGGGAGAGAGAAGAGTGGGGTGAGGGGGAAGGAGGTGAGTGGGGTGGGGAAGGAGAGAGGAGAGTGAGGGTGGAGTGAGGAGGGAGAGTAGAGATTGGAGTGGTGGTGTGGAGGGAAAGGAGAGTGGGATGGGGAGCGGGGTTGGGAGAGAGGAGAGTGGTGGTGGGGAGTTGGATGGGAGGGAAGGAAGGTGGGGAGGAAGGAAAGTGGAAAGCGGGAAGGGACGAAGGGAAGGGAGACGAAGAAGGGAGGAGGGAGGAGTTGAGGGGGGAGGAACGAGTAAGGAAGGGAAGTAACAATGAAGGATGAGAAGGAGGAAGGAGGTAAAAGGAATAGGGATAAGGAGGGACATGCTCAGAGGTTGAAAGGAGGAGTGAATAAACTGGAAGTGAGGGGAGGTGGAGGAGGAAGGAGAGGTAGAGGTGAAGGAGACGTGGAGGGGGAAGAAGAGGTGGAGGTAAAGGAGAGGCGTTGACAGTACAAGGAGGGAGGAGAAGGATATAATGATGGATGGGGGTGAGGGAGCACCTGAGGAAGGAGGAGCAGGGGAGACACAGTAGGGGTGAGAATGAAGGGAGTGGAGAGAGGAGGAGGTCGAAGGAACGAGTGGATAGGAGAGAAAAAAGAGGGGAAGAGAAAGGGGGAGAGGGGAAAGGGGGAAAGGGGAAGGATAAAAGGGCAATTCTTTTCAGGTTTTCTACGGCATGTGAAGGTATTGATTCATTCAGAAAAAAAGTCACACTGTGATCATGGAGGGTAGTAGTAGTAGTAGTAGTAGTAGTAGTTGTAGTAGTAGTAGTAGTAGTAGTAGTAGTTTTGGTACAGCCTGGATGAGATGTCGACTGTCTTTCTCTCTCCTTCGGTCGGCTTTGCTCTGCCTCAGGGGAACGAGAGCTTCTGCCCCTACTCCGACAACTGCTGCAGATATTGACTATGAGGCTACGGTCACTGAATGCCGCATAGATCTGCGGCTCAACTAATTTAACACAGATAGGATAGCTTCTTATGTATTAGGATATTTAATATTAAGGTAAATAAATAGTGGCGAAGGTGTGGCTATTGGGGGGGGGGGGGGGGCTAGAGGCCACGTAGTGTAAAAAAAAAAAAAAAAAAAAAAAAAAAAAAAAAAAAAAAAAAAAAAGTAGTAGAAAAAAAAGTAGTAGTAGTAGTGATGGTGGTGGTAGGTAGTAAATACATTGGGAGTTTTTAAACACACACACACTTCAAACCTTATAATAATTACTATAAAACAAATTTCATCAATAAATTCGTAAAAAAAAGAAAAAGTCTGACCTTTTAAAAGACTTATTTCCGTAAAATCTCACCCCATTCCCCATTAAAACTATTATACTAGCCCCATTCCCTCCCCTAAACTGAATCCTCATCTCCCCATCGTAGCTGATGCACTAAACCCCCATACCCTCCCCATTCTACCCTATCCATCCCTCCCAACCCTCACCCCTCCTTCCCTACCAAAATCCCTCTCTCTCCATATTAACTGATGCACTGACCCCCCCCCCCTCCCCTTTCTCTCCCCCACCCTCCCTTCCACCCCATTCTAAAATACACATTAAAACTGATGCATTTACTGTTCATCTCTCCCCCACCAACCCCCTTCAAATCTCGATCTACCCATCTCCCCCACCATCCCTCCCTCTCCCCTCCTCGCCTCCCGTGCTAAGCTAATGTTGTTGATTGTAAGGCAGGTAGGCAGTGATCTGATTTACCCTAGGCCTAATGTATTATGGGAGGGAGAGGGAGAGAAAGACAGGTATTCATAAAAGTTACGCTAATTACTTTTATACCTGTTTTAACTCTGGAAATCTAAAGTTCGTCATGTGAGAGATGGGGAATAACGTGAGTGAGTGAGTGAGTGAGTGCGTGAGTGAGTGAGTGCGCTGGTGGTGGTGTAGGGGTAAAATAACTCACGCAACCAATATGTCTTAATAGAACGTAATAAATTCAACGTAAACCTTTCTTGTTTGTGTTATGGCGGCATGTCTATAGTTAACTGTGGAGTGGAGGTCACTGGTGGTGGAGGGTCACTGGTTGAGGGGTCACTCTTAGTGAAAGAAGGCGGAGGTCATAAGTTGTAGGGGAGGGCAATGAAGGTGTCATATACGTAGGTCAGACCACACTTATAAAACAACTTCACTTATAAAACAATTTCACTTATAAAACTTATGTCATCACATATCTGAATTCTCTCTTTCTCTCAGTTGTTCAATAATACTTAAGATACTGAGACTCATCACTCATCCACAAGCTCGTCGAGGAAATACGGTCATGAGAGGCGTACTCCATGGTTAGAGAGGTGGAGGGGAGTGTACCAGTGACGGAGTGTGTGTGACTAAGTCTGTCTGACACCATGACGGAAACTGTGACGGTAGAACTCAGAGGAATCATTCTGGAGAACCTCTGTAGATACTGTGACGGAGGAGGAGGAGGAGGACTGTGACGGAAGGCTTTAGTTGTTGCTGTTATTGTTGTTATTATTGTTGCCAAGAACCTCGTGAGGACCAGCAGCATCACCAAGAGCGACAGCCACCATCTCCCGAACATCAATACCACACCCAGATCCTCAATCCATTAAAGTCATCAACTATGCACCATCAAACAGCGATCCATCCCTCCCCTCAGTCCTCCATCATACTCTCTTAAAACCCCCATAAATATTAATGAAGAAACAAAACAGCATCGCTGAGTCCATGGCCGGGAATAACGGAAGGGATCAGAGCCTATCAATGGGATCCAATGTCGAATAGTAGGTGGCGCTTTCATCGGTAATGGAGTCAACCTCGGGTCGGTGAATCTATAGCCAATCAACGCTATTTGTTGATCTTTTAGCCCGTGTTTGCTTATTAGTTTCTCAGTGTGTGTGTGTGTGTGTGTGTGTGTGTGTGTGTGTCGATGTGGTATATGCTGGCGATCATTATTTACCCGAGAAAGGGACAGAATCACTTACTAAGAAGAGGAAAGGAAAAGGAAAAAGAATGGCGAGAGAGGAAGTGTATGAGCTTGCACCTCACCTTTTACACACACACACACACACACACACACAAAGCAGGCTAGATAAACAGATAAGATTCCTATGAGTAGCTTCCATTCTAGCAAGTCTCACATGCTGTTCTAGTTTACTCGGAGTCATCAGAAAAAATACAAAATACCCTCTAGGTCGGGTGACTTTGGTGTCCCAGCTTGCCTGTAGACCGTAGGGAAGAAGATAAGAGGCAAGCTTAAGTGCGCCAGCTGTCAGCGGGAGAAACAATGTCGTCAGTAGCCCAGCTGTTAGTGGTAAACCAATGTCTTCAGCAGCGGCTTTACACGCCAGAAGTAGACCAAAATACGACGTTAGTAATTACCCACACAAACTCGTCAAGTGTCGGCGGTAAACCAAAAAAATTGTCAGTCATCGTCAGCAATAAACCGCACAAAAAATGTCAGTCATCGTCAGCAGTAAACCACACAAAACCTGTCAGTCATCGTCAGCAGTAAACCACACAAAACCTGTCAGTCATCGTCAGCAGTAAACCACACAAAACCTGTCAGTCATCGTCAGCAGTAAACCACACAAAACCTGTCAGTCATCGTCAGCAGTAAACCACACAAAACCTGTCAGTCATCGTCAGCAGTAAACCACACAAAACCTGTCAGTCATCGTCAGCAATAAACCACACAAAACCTGTCAGTCATCGTCAGCAGTAAACCACACAAAACCTGTCAAACGTCGTCGGTAAACAATACCCGTCAGGTGTCAGCGATAAAGTACACAATACCTGTCAGGTGTCCTCGGCAGTAAACCAAACAGAGTCGTCGGCTTCCCCAGGTGTCGGCGGTAGACCGGGGACAGCCGGCGCGGGTCACAGGTGTGCTGGGTGTCTGTCCAATTAAGGTAATATGGTAAGGACACCCCCCCCCCCCCACATCCCCGTCCCTTCTCTCCCTCTCCCCCCTTCAGGTATTCCTCCTGTAGGTGTAATGAACACACCGCTGTCACACGCTCTGGATGCCATTTTACCCGTCAATCACTGACCAGCAACCTCCTTTTATCAGCCAATCAACGACCAAAGGTTTCCCTTATCGACCAATCAACAACCAATGGCTTCTCTTATCAGCCAATAGAAAAATTTCTTGTATCGGCCTTCAAGAAGGTTTCTTGTATAGGCCAATCAACGCGCACTTGTTTCCTTTATCGGATAATCAATGATTAGTGCCCACTTTTATCAACCAATAAACGGCTAACGACCTCCAATATTAGCCAGTCAATGACAAGTAGCCTTGTTTGTTAGCCAATCACTAATGTGCTGGTTCATCATGACAAGTGGTTGCTGCCCATCACATTGACCAATCATAACCTGGGTGGGCGACTAATATTTTTCTAACCCACCAATCACGCCCTCAAAACAGGCCTGACCAATTACAAAACACTGACGAACAAGATTACCAACCCGTTGAGGAATCAGGAAGACCTCAAAAACAGGATTACCAACTACAAAACCAATAAGTAAGCCCTTCAAACCAGGACTGCCAACCTACTGACCAACCACAAACAACAACTTTCTTTCCAGGACACGAAACAAAACTTCCTCTTTAAATAACAAACGACAAAAAAAACACAGACATCTCGTTACGGTGTCAGTATTGCCAACACAACCCCCCCCCCCCTGATAAACAGCCTCCTTTGTGGGTGTCAGGGTTGCCAACTAATCAATCAGCCGCTCGCCTCCCTTCAAATTCTAATTGCCAAAATATCATCTAATTAAATCATGATGGACAACGTGTCTCAAAGGCAATTTCCCAGACTCTAATAACCTACCGGCCAATACCTTTCATAAATTCACCGAACACATCAATACACAAATGAGAAGTGCAATATACAGTATACCTCAGGAGTATATCGGGTATGGTATATTGAAGGTATAAACAAATCGATATATCATATACCCTCAGGATTATATCGGATATAGTATAATGATAACGTCAATACATAACACCACAAAGAGTATATCAGTATGTCGACCTACAGAATATAACAATAAAACAAAGAAATAATACAATAACTGATACAATACATTATAAAAGGAACAAGCACGATGTATTATGTTAACAAAGGGAACAATGTATTATAGTAGTGAAGGAAATAATGTATCAAAATAAATTAAGACACATATACTAAATAAATTATCAGAAGAATAAATACAACAAATACAAAATAAAATATAAAATAAATCACTGGGAAATATTTTATCCGCCAATACAACGCATATTACAGCGACATAATTAACCTCAAAATTACAAAATATGTTGATGAAAAAAATCGGCCTTTCCCTCAACGAATCAATTTACCCCAAAAAAAATATATACATGAAATTAAAAATGAAAATATAAAGAAAAATGTGAAAGTAAATTATCATACATCGACGCTCCAGGAAATTAATGTATCGCGCAGCGTGATGAATGTATGCAAAATACACTGAGAATACATAACCAAGTCACAAGATACAGTACATCCTTAGTATTGAGAATTACATTATTACTTTATCACATTCGCTTCATACACGAATAATCGATAAATTATGAACTAATACAACAACAAAAGCTAATATTACCCAAAAATACATTTATGAAACGCAGAATACTCTAATGATGTATGTAATAAATTTAATAGACGCGGAATTGTATAATATCGTAAGAAGAATACAGTAAGTCACATCATAACATATCTACATACAGCACAGTGTTTACACATAGGGTAAATAAACATTAGACGCTTCAAGCACTGATAGAGGTTAACATATCCAGCCCTGAGTGAACCCATGTAGTGTATAATACAGTACAAGAATACAAAATACAGTAATACAAAAAAATTGCCACGTTATAATGCAGAAGCCAGTGTTGCAGCGCGAAATGCAACACTAAATTACAAAATACAGTGGTGCAGCGGAACATACAACACAACTACAAAATGCAGAGGTGCAGCGTCTACATTAATACAACGTGAAAATCAACGATGTAATGCCAAATGCATTTACCCATCGTTAACTACAGCGATACAGAGCTAACTACAGTGATACAGAGCTAACTACAGCGATACAGAACAATCTACAGCGATAAGTAGCTAACTACGCGATACAGAACTAACTACGGCGATAGGTAGCTAACTACAGCGATACAGAGCTAACTACAGCGATATAGAACTACAGCGACACAGAGCTAACTACAGCGATACAGAACTAACTGCAGAGATAAAGCTAACTACAGCGATACACAGCTAACTACAGCGGTACAAGGCTAACTACAGCGATATGGAGCTGACTACAGCAATGCAAAATTTACTACAGCAATGCAAAACTAACTACAGCGATACAAAACTAACTACAGTGATACAGAACTAACTACAGCGATACATAACTAACTACAGCGATACAGAACTAACTACAGCGATACAGAACTAACTACAGCGATACAGAACTAACTACAGCGATACAGAACTAACTACAGCGATACAGAACTAACTACAGCGATACAGAGCTAACTACAGCGATACAGAGCTAACTACAGCGATATAGAACTAACTTCAGCGATACAGAACTAACTACAGCGATACAGAGCTACAGCGATACAGAGATAACTACAGCGATACAGAACAATCTACAGCGATACGTAGCTAACTACAGCGATACAGAACTAACTACAGCGATACAGAGATAGCTACAGCGATACAGAGATAACTACAGCGATACAGAACAATCTACAGCGATACGTAGCTAACTACAGCGATACAGAACTAACTACAGCGATATAGAACTAACTTCAGCGATACAGAACTAACTACAGCGATACAGAGATAGCTACAGCGATACAGAGATAACTACAGCGATACAGAACAATCTACAGCGATACGTAGCTAACTACAGCGATACAGAACTAACTACAGCGATACAGAGCTAACTACAGCGATATAGAGCTAACTACAGCGATACAGAGCTAACTACAGCGATATAGAACTAACTACAGTGATACAGAGCTAACTACAGCGATACAGAACTAACTACAGCGATACAGAGCTAACTAAAGCGATACAGAGCTAACTACAGCGATACAGAACTAACTACAGCAATAATGTTAACTACAACGCTACAAAGCTAACTACAGCGATACACAGCTAACTACAGCGGTACAAGGCTAACGACAGCGATATAGAGCTAATTACATCGATATGGAGTTGACGACAGCAATACAAAATTTACTACAGCGATACAGAGCTAACTACAGCGATACAGAACTAACTACAGCTATACAGAACTAACTACAGCGATACATAACTAACTACAGCGATACAGAGATAGCTACAGCGATACAAAACTAACTACAGCGATAAAGCTAACTACAGCGATACACAACTAACTACAGCGATACACAGCTAACTACAGCGGTACAAGGCTAAAGACAGCTATATAGAGCTAACTACAGCGAAACAAAATTTACTACAGCGATACAGAGCTAACTACAGCGATACAGAGCTAACTACAGCAATACAAAACTAACTACAGCGATACAGAGCGAACTACAGCGATACATAGCTAACTACAGCGATACAAAGTTAACTACAGCGCTACAAAGCTAACTACAGCGATAGAGAGCTCACTAGAGCAATACAAAACTAACTACAGTGATACAGAGCTAACTACAGCGATACAGAACTGGCTACAGCGATACAGAACTAAATACAGCGATACAGCGATGCGGCGCGGCCTACACACACGATACTCTAAATAATTTTATAGTCGAATGAAAACACATACGACATCTGTGAGCCATCAAGAGTCTCACCGGAACACAGGTCAAATTAATTTAACTCTGAAAGACAATGAGAGAATCCTCCAAAGTCAGAATACATAGATACAACATGAAATACATCTATACCAGACATACTGTATAGATGTAACACGGGGAACACCTTGGATGTAACACGGAGAACACCTTGGATGTAACACGGGAACACTTTGGATGTAACACGGGGAACACCTTGGATGTAACACGGGGAACACCTTGGATGTAACACGGGGAACACTTTGGATGTAACACGGGAAACACCTTGGATGTAACACGGGGAACACCTTGGATGTAACACGGGGAACACTTTGGATGTAACACGGGGAACACCTTGGATGTAACACGGGGAACACCTTGGATGTAACACGGGGAACACTTTGGATGTAACACGGGGAACACCTTGGATGTAACACGGTGAACACCTTGGATGTAACACGGGGAACACTTTGGATGTAACACGGGGAACACCTTTCGAATATAGAATAGAGCAAAGAAAAAAGAGGACATCGATAAAAATTAAAATAAATCAGGAAAAAGATCAAAATATCAGTGAACATAGAAAACACCGATGCAACAAGAATAAATTGATGCAGCGTAGAAATACATCCATGCAACAAGAATTCATGGATAAGAAGTAGAGACTATCGATGAGCTTGCAACACTGGTAACATCCTTATAATGTAGAATACATTGATACAACAAGAATTGCACCAGTTAAAGCGAAGAATACATTGCCTCAACACACGATAAAAACACTGCAACAAAGCTACATCAATGCAAAACAATATATCAATACAACATGAACACAACACAGACTTACAACATTGCAACGTGGAATATAAATTTGCAACACATATTCCATCGTTCAGCGCAAGGTAGACATCATCCTTTGCAATAGAACACGTCAAAACAGCAAGAAAACATTAGTGCAACGCAGAAAACATTTATTAAAAAACAATATAATACAGTAAAAGATAAATACACCAAGAATAAACTACATCGACAAAATTTAGAACGAAGGTAAAGTTGACAGAACACACCAAAGACAGCGACATGGTGGACAGTGCGGCAACTAAATTACTGTCTGTATCAGCGTTGAATACACCGAGAAATGCGGAATACATCAAGAGAACACGGAATACATCCAGAGAACATCAAGAGAACACGGAATACATCCAGAGAACATCAAGAGAACACGGAATACATCCAGAGAACACGGAATACATCCAGAGAACATCAAGAGAACACGGAATACATCCAGAGAACATCAAGAGAACACGGAATAACTCGAAGGGAAACAAAATACATTAAGGTAAAATCAAATAAATCAAGGGGAAATAAAATAAACCCCGGGAACAAAGCATAAATCAAGAAACATAAAATACATCACTAAACCAAGAAAACACTTGACTACATCGCTGGACGAAACAAACTACACCCAGGATACATTACTGTATCAGAATAAATCGGAGTCACGTGTGTCGATGCTACAAAAAAAATACAGCCAAGAAATGAGGAATACAGTTATCAAATTAAAAAATATATTCACGTTAAACAGAGAATAAATACAGCTAAAATACAAGATACATCAATACAACTCAAGACTACATGACTGTATCCGGGAATACACTGAGACAATACAGACCATACGGATGTAACACTAACACACAGACGGTACAGAATACAACAACAATGCGGAATAAATCGACAATACAAAATACATCACCACGAACACACACTACATCACCACGAACACACACACTACATCACCACGAACACACACTACATCACCACGAACACACACACTACATCACCACGAACACACACTACATCACCACGAACACACACACACTACATCACCACGAACACACACACTACATCAACACGAACACACACACTACATCATCACGAACACACACACTACATCACCACGAACACACACTACATCACCACGAACACACACTACATCACCACGAACACACACTACATCACCACGAACACACACACTACATCACCACGAACACACACACTACATCACCACGAACACACTACATCACCACGAACACACACACTACATCATCACGAACACACACACTACATCATCACGAACACACACACTACATCAACACGAACACACACACTACATCAACACGAACACACACACTACATCATCACGAACACACACACTACATCACCACGAACACACACAACATCACCACGAACACACACTACATCACCACGAACACACACTACATCACCACGAACACACACTACATCACCACGAACACACACATCACCACGAACACACACATCATCACCACGAACACACACTACATCACCACGAACACACACTACATCACCACGAACACACATAACATCACCACGAACACACACAACATCACCACGAACACACACACTACATCACCACGAACACACACTACATCACCACGAACACACACACTACATCACCACGAACACACACACTACATCACCACGAACACACACACTACATCACCACGAACACACACACTACATCACCACAAACACACACACACTCTACATCACTACAAACACACATACTACATCACCACGAACACACATACTACATCACCACGAACACACACTACATCACCACGAACACACACAACATCACCACGAACACACAATACATGGTTGGAGGGAAGGGAACACAGCCTCATCACTGGCGGGGCGGGGCGAGAGGCGAGGCTGAGCACTAACACACCGAAGCACTTACTCTTGTGTATAATTCACCTAGTGCAGTCCATTATTTAGAAACCCATTGCGGGACCCGATTTGATTGACAATACATCCATTACCCGCACAGTCCCCCCCCCCCCCCACCACCACCACCACCAACCACCATCATCACCACAATTCCAGTCCCACCGTCGCCACCACAATCGACACCACTTTTTCAGTCCTGCCGCCGTCAACACACTCAACTCCCATCACCACCACATACATCATCATCACCACCACCACATACATCATCATCACCACCACCACATACACCATCACAACATACATAACATCACCACCAATCATAGAGAAACATCATAAAACTGACTCACGTAAATGATGAGCTTGAGGTGAGAGAGAGAGAGAGAGAGAGAGAGAGAGAGAGAGAGAGAGAGAGAGAGAGAGAGAGACGGCTTCTGGTGAAAGAAAGAAGCAACGTCCAGAGAGAGAGAGAGATACAGAGAAAGATTCAACGTCGAGAGAGATAGAAAGATGCAACCTCCTGAGAGATAGAGAGAAAGATGCAACGTCGAGAGAGAGAGATGCAACGTCGAGAGAGAGAGAACAGCAGAATATAATAAACACGTGAGGAAGACTCCAACATTAAGGAAGCGTGGCTACTCCGCCTTGCTCAACACCACGGCAACTGTTCAACACACAACTCTGCCCCGGACAAACTCAATACTGCAGGTGGTGGCGGCGGCAACCTTGTTCCTGATCAAATATAACCTGCACGGCAACAAGAACATAGGTATGGAACGAAAAAAAAATGATATATAAAAAAGAGAACATGTCGAGGGAAAAATAACAAGGGAGGAACGAGGAATACGCATGTACGGTCATAAGAAACAACTTCAATGGTAGATTTTAACACGAAGGTTGATACACAGGTAAGAGAAATTCTAGTACAGGTATATTGCTTTTTTTTGTTTTTTTTTCACCTTTTGGTTCTTTTCTCCACTACATGTGTTGAGGCGGCGTACCAGCGTTATGTATGAAGAAGAAACTGACGTTGTCTCAAAAAGCTGTTGACACTGTGTGCTGAAACTCAAAAACTTGCCGATAACACTTGCTGAAACTTATGCTTTACCGTTGACAGTGCCTTGACACTCGCGAAGACTCAAGCTTACCGTCGATCAAGCTTACTGTCTATATTGTCTCTCACACTAAGCTTTTACTGTTAGACACTGTCGCTAAATCTCAAAATTACCATTTGGCACTTAACAAAAATCTAAGCTTACCGTTGGCACAGGCCTTCAGAAACGCCAGCTTAAGTTATTAGTTTATTGTGAAGGACAGGAAATTACCGGAGGATAACACGACAACTTGATAACGCTTGATGACTTTTAGGCTAGAGAGAGAGAGAGAGAGAGAGAGAGAGAGAGAGAGAGAGAGAGAGAGAGAGAGAGAGAGTGTGTGTGTGTGTGTTTGTGTGTGTGTGTGTGTGTATGTGTGCCTCCTGTAGTGGGTAGAGGATATTACTCTGGTCATTCATCCATCTAGCATCCATCTTGCCCATAATCTCAAATTATATGGTGTCACCCATCCCTGCCTTAGTTCGCCTTTACAATCATCCACCCCTGCTCTCATCCACCCCCCAGCCCTCATCTACCCTTGTCCTCTTCCACCTCAACCCTCTTCCACCTCAGCCCTCATCCACCCCTGCCCCCATCCAACCCTACCTTCACCCGCCTCTGCTCTCTGCACCCACCCCTGTCCTCAACTACCCATGTCCTCATCCACCCTTGCCCTCATCCACCCCTGCCCTCATCCAACCCCGGCACGGCTGACCCAGGGCCCAATGCGTACTTGTTTCATCACTTAACTTTACAATTCATTGGCGACATGTATCAAATAATTACATTTGCATAAATCCCACGCGTAAATATTAATAAGTTGATTGATTGGTTAATTAACTAACATAATAAATTTAATTTTGGCTAAATAACAGAATTGCAGCTGAACTGACCGGGCATTTTTTTTTTTTTTTTTTTTAATATTTTGAAGTTTGGGGGAAAATTGATTTGATGAATAGTAGATTAGCTGATCAATGATGGGAAGAGACGCCCACTGATTGGCCAGCACGGGGCCCTCTGACGTCATACTGCAGATGACGAAAGAGCCCGGCTGGTAGGGAAATTCCGTTCTCCGTACCCTGAATTTGGGTCATTACCGCAGAGAAAAAACAATATTTGAACCGTCACCCATAACACGTGTGCCAGATATCACTTAACTTCGGATAACACTATGGGGTAAGGACAGATTAAGAGGCGTCATTATTTTGTGTGTATAAGAGTTAAAACACTATGGGATATATGCGGTTGTTATTATTTCCCCCCATATATAATTGTTAACTATATCAGACTACAGTATACAAGATATGCTGTGGAAGTGGTCATATAAGGGAATGGGAAAGAGAAAAGGAAAGGGAGGTTAGGAAGAGAAGGAGGGAGAAGAAGGAAGAGAGGGAGGGGGGAGAAGGAGGAGATGGAGGGGGGAATTTCACTGTATTCGAAAAAATTACTGTCTTTGGGCTCATCAACATCATCACTATCATCCTCAAATACTCTTAAACATCACTATTTCATCAACATCACAACCCTAACCAGCATCATCATCAACAACATCACCACCATCAACACTAACATCAATACTAGCATCACCTACGACGGCAATTAACTTCGCCTCCCTCCCTCCCTCCCCAACAAAACCTACTTTTCAACATCCGCATTTCACCCCTTCAACCCTAGCTTAAAAGACCCAATAAGAGCTGGCCGAGCCCCTTGTGTACGAACAAGTCCTCTACTCCCCAATGCTCTCTCTCTCTCTCTCTCTCTCTCTCTCTCTCTCTCTCTCCTGCTTCTTGTTCACTCCCACTGTTCTTCACTGGGGGGCATTGCTTGCTGAGTGGACAATGAAGCCCTATTCCTGTCCATGCGAAGAGATCCCGGTACGGTATTAATGTTATTCTAAGACCCCGGTATTGTTATTCTAAGGCCCCGGTATTGTTATTGTAAGACCCCGGTATTGTTATTCTAAGGCCCCGGTAGTGTTATTGTAAGACCCCGGTATTGTAATTCTAAGACCCCGGTATTGTTATTGTAAGACCCCTGGTATTGAAATTCTAAGACCCCGATATTGTTATTGTAAGACCCCGGTATTGTAATTCTAAGGCCCCGGTATTGTAATTCTAAGGCCCCAGTATTGTTATTGTAAGACCCTGGTATTGCAATTCTAAGACCCCGATATTGTTGTAATTCTAAGACTCCTATATTGTTATTCTCAGACCCCGGTAGGGTAATTTTAAGACCCCGGGATTGTTAATCAAAGTCCCAGGTATCGTAATTCTAAGACCCCAGTATTATAATATTATTACCCCGGTATTGTAATTCTAAGACCCCGGTATTGTAATTCTAAGACCCCGTTATAGTAATTCTAAGACCCCGGTATTTGTAATATTCTAAAGGACTCCTGTACAATAAAGGCGTTGTGAAATTAAGACCAGTATCTATTGCCGTGTTATGGAGCCAACTAAGACCCAGCACTATTTTTTTTTTCAAGACCTCGGTGCTGCGGCTGTTATATTGTATAGGCGTTACAGGAGTTGTGACGTTACTGTAAAGCTTCAATAGTCAACGTTATCATTCTTATCTGCGATGTTCTTATTAAATTCTCAAGGCTGTTATACCAGTCTGGTGCCACCTGAGAGAGGCTGTATCCAGTCCCCGCCGCCCACTGTACTGACTCATTCCAGTCGCCGCCGCCCATTATATTATTCCCCCACAGTCTCCGCCGCCCACTATACTACCCCCACAGCCTCCGCCGCCCACTACACTGTCCCGACTCCCAATCTCTGCCGCCCATTATACTGCCCCCACACACTCTCCGCCACCCACTATACTACCCACCCACACACTCTCCTCCACCCATTATACTACCCACCCACACACTCTCCGCCACCCACTATACTACCCAACCCACACACTCTCTGCCACCCACTATACTACCCACCCACACACTCTCCGCCACCCACTATACTACCCACCCACACACTCTACGCCACCCACTACACTGCCACACCCTATATCAGCCGCAATAGGGTGTATATTACCCTAAAACGCCACATGAAGAGATATAAACTATGTGATTTTGACGCATTGCTTGTCGGGTAGTGCATTCAACTTAACCACTGAACACATGCAATATAATCCACGTATAAACAAGATTTTATGATGTCTTAACGTAAGGGTCAGTATTGCAGTAGCCTCTCTCTCTCTCTCTCTCTCTCTCTTTCTCGTCATTCTCTTTCACGCAAATTTCAATCACTTAATATTTCTCCCTCTCTCTCTCCCTCTCTTTTACGATGTATTTATTTTTTCCATCTTCCCCTTCTCCTTTTGTCCCTCTTCCCCCTCTTCCTCCTCCTCCTCCTCCTCCTCCCGTGAGACTAATTTCCCTCTCACATATCCAAAGATTATTTTTCCCTTCTGATTTAATGGAATTGATTTATAATAATAACTACATTTCCTCCTCCGCCGCCTCTTTTTTTTTCCCTGTCAATCTTTTTTTCCCTTATGTCGTTCCTTCGTATTTTCTCTTATTATCGTTCTTCTTCTTCCGTTTTCTCTGATTCTACATTAAGTCTAATTACCTACTCCCTCCTCTTATCTTTCGTTCCCTCGACCTCTTTCTCTAAGTCAATCAATCTTTTTCTTCTTTATTAGTTTTCTTTAATCTCTCTCTCTCTCTCTCAAGTATTTATATCAGTCAATCTATCTCCATCTATCTATTTATATTTGTCTTTCTATGTCACTATTCATTCACGTCTTCTTCAATATCTGCGTCTCTTACCACTACTACTACTACTATTACTACTACCACTACTACTACCACCGCTACTACTATCGTTACTTTTACATCCTTAATATTCAAATTATTCAACAAACTTACTTACTGAATCTAATAAGTTACACGTACCTGGGCACTGCACCTTTCATTACTTACCTGAGAATTGCGCCGCCCATTAATTACCTGAGAATTGCGCCGCCCATTAATTACGGCATCTGAGCACTGCAAAACCCATTAATTACAGGAGTACTGCGCCATCCATCAATTACCATACCTAAACACTGCGCAACCCATTAATCACCTGAGCACTGCGCTTCACAGACCCCATCAATTACTTAATTTTTAACCAAACTATTCGTCATTATAGAGAATTTCACTTTTCTCTTTTACGGGAAAGTTTTCGCTAATTGCTCCAGTTCCCTCCTTTCCTTCTCTCTCTCTCTCTCTCTCTCTCTCTCTCTCTCTCTCTCTCCTTATCAATCTACACACCCATCTCTTTCTCTCTCTCCCTCATTATCCGTCAAGAACACGTATCCTATTTTTACCAGGTACAATTCTTCCTTGGCCCTTCTTCTCTCCTTCCAGTCCTCATTATTAATCAAATTTCTCTCTATTCTACTCTCTCTCTCTCTCTCTTTCTCTCATTATTTTATTTTTACTCCCACGTTTAGTTTGCAGTTATGTCATTAAATCCTCCAGTTTTTCCCCCCTCCTCATTCCTCATTTCCTTATTCTCTATCTATTCCTCCTCCTTTTCAATTCCTCCTCCTCCTTATTCCTACGCCAACTCCACTTACTCCCAATTTCCCACATGTAAGTCGACTAGCATTGTTAGTGTGACGCGTGGAGTGTGTTAGGGTTATGTGGTGTGACAGCTAGTGTGACGCAAGAGTGTGTGGATGACGCAAGGGGTGTGTTACAGCTATTGTGTTGTTAAGACAGGTGTGTTACGGTTGGGTGGTATGACGGCTTGCATTCAGAGTGAGATGTGTGTGTGACGGGTGAGGTGTGTGTGTGTGACGGGTGAGGTGTGTGTGTGTGACGGGTGAGGTGTGTGTGTGTGACGGGTGATGTGTGTGTGTGTGTGTGTGACGGGTGATGTGTGTGTGTGTGACGGGTGAGGTGTGTGTGTGTGACGGGTGAGGTGTGTGTGTGTGTGTGACGGGTGATGTGTGTGTGACGGGTGATGTGTGTGTGGCGGGTGAGGTGTGTGTGTGTGACGGGTGAGGTGTGTAGGACGTGTGTGATGATGGGTGAGGTGTGTGTGACGGGTGAGCTGTGTGAGGGAGGCAGGAGGTCCTGAGCTCGGGGTTACTCGCCCGCAAGCAGTTTAATGGGACGCCCCGCCCCCACCTGCTCCCCACCCTCGTTATCACCCTCGTTATGGGAAGGGGAGAAGTAGGAAGGGGGAGTGGAGAAGGGAGGTAAGTGTGTGGAGGAAGAGGAGGAGGTGGAAGAGGAGAAAGGGAGAGGTACATGGGGTGGGGAAGAATGCAAAGAAAGAGGAAGAGTGAAAGTGTATGTATGGAGAAGAGAGGTGGAAGGGGAGACATGAGGAGAAGAAGAAATGCAACAGGAGGGAATGAGTGAAAGGAGGAGGAGAAGGAGACAGTGTGAAGGAAGACGAATATGAGTGTAATTGGTAAAGAGGAAGGTGTGGGTGAATGTGTGGGGGGGGGGGGGGTGAAAGAGAGGGAAGGGAGACACTTTCCTCCTTCCTTCTCTTTCTCCTTCCCTCCCTCCCTATAAAAGAGGAAAGGGAAGGAGTACAGAGGTTTAGGGAGATCAACTTCATATCAGTTTATGTCTTCCAGTAATAATGGTGTTTTAAGAGGGAGAGTTAATGCCTTTAAAAGCTCTGGGGACTATTGGTGGTGGTTAATGTTGTCAATGATAAGGTCTCTCTCTCTCTCTCTCTCTCTCTCTCTCTCTCTCTCTCTCTCTCTCTCTCTCTCTCAGCCCCAATGACTGCCAGAGTAAGTAAGTCACAGTCCCCAGGTGGGCATCAATTCTCGTCTGGTGTCGACTGGCAGCCTCGGACATCAGACAAAATCGTATTGAACAAAACTCCATTCGACATATCCCCATCAAACTACTTTATTTATTGCTGGACAAAACTCTATTAGATAATATTCCCATCAAACTGCTGTGTTTCCTGTTGGACAAAATCCCAGCCACCAAACACATCAACGGGACCAAACATCGCCCTGTCAAGTAGTGTTTTTGTACTGTTATCCTGTTTGGTAAAGTATAGTTTATAAGGTTTAGCTTAGGTTTATGTTAGGTTTAGGTTAGGTGAGGTGTAGGTGTAGGTTAGGTGTAGGTTAGGTTAGGTTAGGTTAGGTGTAGGTTAGGTTAGGTTAGGTTAGGTGTAGGTTAGGTTAGGTGTAGGTTAGGTTAGGTTAGGTGTAGGTTAGGTTAGGTGTAGGTTAGGTTAGGGTACATTAATTAAAGTACCGGTAAAATAAATTAAGATTAGGTTAGGTAAGTGATGATCAGATAAGATTAATTAAGACTAATAAATACTATTTTACAGCTTCAGGTTATGTTAGGTTACGAGTCCCACACGTTCACCTAGGCTACACCGGGTAGGGTTCAAGGTGTGCTAGGCTACACTCTGTTAGGCCAGAGTTTGTCCGACAGCCGGCAGTTCGACACTCGCCAGCCGGGCCGTTATGGCCGCATTACGGTAATGTCCTCCAAAAGCCGATGGATAATATTGGAGGAGCAGCCGTACAAGTCGCCATTATCTCCACTTTACTCACGCTAATGACCGACACTTGATTATGACCACTGCTGAGGCTTCCCCCCCCCCCCCCACACACGCACTCACTCACACACACAAACACACACACACACACGCACGCACACACACGCACGCACGCACACACACACGTGAAGCAGACACATACAGGGATATATTTCGTACACCTACTGGAATATTCCTAACCCAGTAATAACATATCCCTGTAATATTTCAGGTGTAATATGGTCTTCCGTGTTCAACGATTGAAATATTCCAATCGTTGAAGTATCAGATTTATTCTAACTGCTTCCAATCACAGGAAAACCACGCTTAAATTTGACTAAACGCAGCATTAGTGTTTATTCTTTCCAATCACCAGAATATTAAAAGATATATTTATCCAAGCTCGGAGATATTTATTCTTAAAAAAAAAAAATCATATTGTTTGTTCTAGATTAATCACTAGATAATAGGATGTAATTCTTATTAAGCACTGTCGTGTTTCTACGGATCAATTACCGGTTGATCCGTGTGTGTATAATTTAACCACATTGTGAATGCTTAGCTAGCCAATTACTGCAATGTTTTGATACGGAGTTGACCAATCACTGCAATGTTTTGATACGGAGTTGACCAATCACTGCAATGTTTTGATACTAAGTTGACCAATCACTGCAATGTTTTGATACGGAGTTGACCAATCACTGCAATGTTTTGATACGGAGTTGACCAATCACTGCAACGTTATCATGCTATGGAGTTCTGATGTTCAAAGACAAACCACGGCAATATTTTTAGGTTTATTCTAACCAATCACATTAGCATTAAGTTAATTCTCTCTAATCACCACCTAATCACTAATTTTCATATTCCATTAATGTTTTTTGATTAGATTTCTAGTAATGATTATGATGATCAGTGACATTAGCTATTACCATCAAATCTTCCTCTCCTGTTTGTTGTATCCGTAAGTAATTTTAATACACAAATCAATTAACCAAGGTTTCCCCTGTATGTCTGAGGGTTGGCGACCACGGCCCTCCTCTCTAAACATCTTCGTGTCTGAGGGTTGGCGACCACGGCCCTCCTCTCTAAACATCTTCGTGTCTGAGGGTTGGCGACCACGGCCCTCTCTCCTCTCTAAACATCTTCGTGTCTGAGGGTTGGCGACCACGGCCCTCCTCTCTAAACATCTTCGTGTCTGAGGGTTGGCGACCACGGCCCTCCTCTCTAAACATCTTCGTGTCTGAGGGTTGGCGACCACGACCCTCCTGTCTAGACATTTTCGAGCTGTCTTTTTCATTCCTATCAGACTTAGAACATTCCGGGATCAAAACCTTATAATTTCAGCCATCCATCGTAGTCTCTTGTCTTCCCCCTTGCTCCTCTTCCCTTCACTTCCCCTCCAACCGTAATTATATGGCCAGAATATCTCAGTACATAAACAACTTTTTAATTGCCTGACCCAAAGCATCTCCTTGAGTCAATAAACATATTTTAACAGCAGCTGTGAGCCACTAAAACTCTGTCGTGTTCATTCAACTATATCTTTCAAGGTTATCACGAAAAATAAACACGCGGGCCATCCTCAATATCAAGAAACTTAACCTAACCAAACTCTCTCTTCATCAACCCGTCCTGCTGTCAGAACTGTATCCATGCATCCCCCCACCCCCCCCCCCACTTCATTCATTCATTCCACTTATTCCCTCCTTCCCACCTGCCTTCCCTCATCTCCCTCCTTCCCACCTGCCTTCCTCCATCCCTCCCCCCTTCCCACCTGCCTTCCTCCATCCTTACATTCTGCCGCCTTTTCCCCATGATTCCTAACCTATACTTATCACTACCCTCCCCAAGCTATGAGACCTCCTCCTCCACCACACCAATATATCCCTCCAACACTATATACCTAAGCACCCACCCCTCTATCTCTCCCCAACACTCCTACAACTCCATCCCAGCACCTACCCTTTCCCCCACTCATACCAATCTACTTATCCTCCCCCCCTTCACCCCTACATATCCCACTCTCTCACCCCACCATCAACCTCCATCCTAGCACCCCCTACCTCTTCCAGCCCCCACCACTACCCCTCCACCATCACCCCCCCCTTCCCCCCCCCCCCACCGCCACACAAACCCATTAGCGTCTGATTCTTGTGATAAATGTTTACAAACATAACCATCCAAGGTTGAGCCCATTAGCTGGGCTTATTGTGCAACACACACACACACACACACACACACACACACACACACACACACACACACTACACGAGATAAAGTGATGGTTGATGAATGAGTAACAAGTGTTGAGAGAAACAAATGGTAAATGACCAATGAATAAGTGAAGAGCAACGGACGAGTAACAAGTGATGGGTGATGGTAATGGGTGAGTCCAGCTATGGGAGAGGTAAGAATGGGGCGCGAGAGGATTACATGTAAAATGCATGGAGAGAATGGGAGGGAGGGGGCGACTATGTTAATTCTACCATTAGGCTACCAGGTGCATGCATGGGCGATGGAGAGGGAAAGGGAGGAGGAAAGACGAGGGGAGGGGAGGGAAAGGAAGGAGGAAAAGTAGAGGCGGAGGTAAAGGAAAGTGGGATTTCTCCATAACTACCGCCATTCTTCAATAATTAATTAACACACCTGCGTCTCAGTACTCACTCTATATCACTGTATGTGCAATTACCTGCCCTCAGTACTGTATAGCACCTATTGACCTCAAAACATTCACGCGTATCATAAAGTGCTCAATAACCTACATAAACCCGACTAAAATATACTATTAAATTTATTATATTCACCAATAGCATATAATTCTTAACATCACAATGGTACACTAGAGGTGGACGTTCGCTTGTGACTTTGTACATGAATCAGGTCAAGCTACAGTATTTAAGTTTAGATCAAGTACAATACAGGTATATTACAAAAAATATCTAGGTCCGCCATAATGTAATAAAAAAAAATCAACATTCTAAAGTGTCCTTAAAGCACTGAGTAAAGTTCAAATATAATGAAACAGTACATCACACAGACTAATTACCATGAACGCTACTACCTGTACCCGATTTGAATATCTACTCAAAAGTATCAGTAACGAACAAATATATACCTGAGGAATTTTTACTACGACCCTTTCAGTATATTACAAATAATCAATTAACACTTAGGTGATGGTCCCCTTGGTATAGTGTAGGGGTCAACGGCTCTAAGTTTAATATCGAGTTAACGAGCGGACCACAGCAACACAGCCACACATGATAATTTTATAGAATTCGGGGAAAAGTGACGGAATTCGCAGCCACTGCAATTTGAAGCGGATTCACTCAATTCACCACGAAAACGCAGAACAAACTTTTTGCATAAATAAATACAAAACGCATATGGAAAGGAAAAAATGATGTGGCCGCATACATTTCCACTGACAAACGCTAAAGGAAAATGTGAAGATTTCTCTCTCATATTTGCTAAGCATCTTTCGGGTCCTCGGGATTTTGGAGTTATACCATAATAGAGCGCCACCTCTGGCAGAAGGCGGGCGAACAGTTATCTGGTATAGCTTCTATAACCATATCGTCGCGGGATGAAGGGATCGCCAGGCATTGTTGGATAGCTTGGGTTGACGCTGTCCTTTGTGTGACGGGTGACGTAGTGATGCCTGTGTAGTGGAGGCAGCTCTCAGGGATGTCGTTCTCCCTCACGATAAACGAGGATTGAGAAAAAAAAATGGCGAGATAAATAGGAAACTCGGGCTAATGGGCGCGTGTTTACCTGAAGATGAAACAAACGACGCTACTGAGCCTAATTAACTCACACTCAATTTTCACTTATTAAAAAAAAAAAACTAAACACTTGCCTCGTTAAATTTTCCTTCCCTAAGTATTTCTATTACGAACACAATTATGACAAACAAATCGCCAAAACGATATAACAAAAGATATATATTTTAAGTCATCGCTTCATTACGGTTTGACGAAATAACGCTAATGTAGTTTTTATTCAGTTTCAATATTTGATTCCTTCCGTCTACCGCCAACAGTACCACCACTCAGCCATTATAACAATATTTTTTATCACCGCTACCTGGGATCCCACTGTCACCATTACTTACCACCACCACCATCTCTACCATCATCCACCAATGAACAACTACCATAAATATGTAAATGAACAATCAACATTCCTTCTCCACCTACATAGCCACTAGACACAATTACAACCACCACCATTATCACACTACCACTACTTCCACAATAAACCTCCACCACTACCACTATTCCACTAATATCAAATCAAATCGTTACCAACACACTACCACTATACCCACCACCACCATACCACACTCCCACCACCACCACAATTCTACCACACCCCCATCACCACGACAAAGAGTCAACTGAGGCAGTGTTTGTGAGCGAGGATGTGATTATATCAGCTGTGTGGTGACTACATCCATCGGCCGCTTGTGCTGTTCTTGAGGTGTGTTGACGGGCGCCGGGATACCTTACTCACCATCACGTGGGTAAGACGGCAGTGGGGAGGTGGCGTGGGGGGGGGGGAAGACTTGAAGGGGGAGGGGAGGAAGAGGAGAAGGAGAATAAGTGTGTGTGTTGTGTGAGAGAAGGTGAGGGAGTGAGAAGGAAAATACGTGAGGGAGAGTGGAAGGGAGGGACGGAGAACGAAAATACGAGAGACAAGAAAGTGGAGAGTACAGGGTAGAAGGGTTGCTGAAATGAAGAGAGAGAGAGAGAAAGGGGAGGATATGGGAAGGGGGAAAATAGAGAAGGAAGGGTGGAAAGGGTGACGGAAGAAGGTAGATGAGGGACGATAATACGGGAGAGAAGGAAAGGGTGCTGGAAGGAGAAGGAATAATGTGTGGAGAGGAAAGATGGAGGAGATCACGTGGTAGGAGGAGGTGAGAGAGGTAGGGGAAGGTGAGAGAGGATGGAGAGGAAGGGGGAGAAGGAGGCTGGACGGATTGAGGAAGCCAGGAGGCAGCCAGGGATAATACAACTTCCTTGTTAGTTTTGGTGATACCTACACTGGTCATTATATCACATGACTCGCTTGTTAGTAACGCAGAACGAACTAGGTGGTGGTCGTGGAGAAAGAGGGGAGGGAAGGAGGGGGATGGACGGTAAAGACGACGGGTGATAGACGGATAAGAGGGACTCGGGAAAGGATGAAGGGGAGGGGGTGGGGGTCGGAGATAGTAGTGCGTCATTTGTCTAAGATGATGATGATGATGGTGGTGGTGGGTGCTGCCGTCATTAGCACCCATCACGGACTTGTTAGTGGCGTCAACATCTTCATACAAGAGGAGATCCCCGGGTGGCTGCCTGACGTGGCTGCTACAAGCTCGTCAAGTCATCGTCCGAGGGGAGGAGAGGTGGTGGTGGGTGTTGGTGGTGGGGGAAGGAGGGGGGGGGGGGGGAGGTGGCCGTTCCTTGCTGGTTGGCCGGGTGTGTGGAGACGTAATGATGGTAATTCAATTGTTAGCGCAACAGATTATAGTGATGCTGGGAGACCGCGATGGACCCGGCTCATGAACCTCAAACCACGGTGGTCAGTGTCCAGGATGTTACGAGTCATAATGATGATGATGATGATGATGATTATGATTGGCAAGAGAATGAGAAAACCAACTTTAGTGGTGGATGGGTAGTGGACGTTATTCGTGGTGGCAGTAAGGTGGTGGTGGTGGTGGTAGTGGGGTGGTGGCAGCAGCGGAGAGTAGAGGTACAATAGCGAACGGTGTATGTTGGAGAGAAGAGGAGGGTGGTGGTGGTGGTGATGAGAGACGGTGGTGTCAGTGGGAGAGGGTGAGGAGGGTGAGGGCGGACAGTGGTGGTGGTGATTACTAAGAGGAAAGAGGAAGAGCAGAGAGCAGCAGTGTGTCGCTTGTGAAGAAACAACAATAGATGCAGAAGTAGCAGAGAAGAGAAGCAACAACAGAAACGCTAATACAAGAAGCAAAGGGAGAGAGCAACAGCAGCACTAAACAGCAGACAAGAACAACAGCAGAGAAGCAGAAGCAGAAAAGCAGCAGGGATAGCAGGATGCGTGGCGGCTTTGATCTCGCCCTAACGTCGCTGGTTAATTAAGTCAATTTAACTGGGTATAATAAGGGATAGCGGATGTTTGTGCTGCATGGTGGGGGAGGGGCGGGGGCAAATCCAGCAGGGGGAATGGACCAGAGGGATTTATTAGTGCCCGAGAGAGAGAGAGAGAGAGAGACGTAAACAGAACAAAACAAGATAGATCCCATCAAACTACGAGTGACAAACGTTAACTAAGAGGACTAAGGTTAATAAAAAAGAAAATAAAGAGAATAAAGAAGTAATGTGAACACTAACAAAAACACAACATTTCTCCTCAAGAAGCGACACAAAACAGAGAAAACTAAAACAAAATAAAAAAAATAAACATACGTCATCATTAACACGGTAACATTTGGTCGAGCGATTCCGTCTGAGTTGAGAATTTGAATGGCACCGGGAGGGAGAGAGGGAGGGAGGGAGAGAGGAACAGATGGCCCTCCACCACCTGGCTATCTTGGGTGTGACCAGCTGTCAGCCTCCAATAAAAATAACTCCTAATTGTGTGTATTAACAGTAAACAAAAAAATTGGGGGGCGGATAATTACTATCATTGAGTGAACAACTTTGCTTCACGGTGGTCGACTCATAATTCTGTGCTTATCTATGGCTGAAGATAGGTAGAGAAAGGGGGGGGGGGGGAGGGAGGGAAGTTAGAAGAAAAGGCGGAGGAAGAGAAGGATTAGGTATACCGTCGACAATAAGAAGAAGAAGAGAGAGAGAGCTGAAGAGGAGGAGGAGGGGAACAGGCGGAAGAAATATATCAACGACACCAAGACGGAGGAAGAGAATTGAGAGAGGGAAGCACACGATACGAAAGGAAGAGGAGCAGCTGGAGGATTTACGCTGTAGGGGGAACTGTTAGGTGAGCGTGGTGGAGAGAGAGAGGGGAGGGGGGTGGGGGGGAAAGAGGGATGGAGAGGGAGGGAGAGGGAGGGAGGGATAACGTAGGTGCTGCAGGTTCATCCCCAGACATATACGTGCCGGGGACATCTTCCATTTAAGGGGGGTAACGCGTGTACTTGAGTCTAATTACTTCTCCCGCCGCGGTAAAGCCCCGGTGATGGGTGTGTCGCTCACCTTACGGGCCCTCAACACACACACACACCACTTTCTCCCTCACTCTCCCACCACCACCACTCTCTCCCTTACTACTGTGATACTATCTATATAAAACACTTATAATAATTCATCTTTTAAGTATTCAAATCTTCTCACGATGATAATGATCTGTAGTCCTTTGATCCCACGACGTTACAAGGCAATCGGCAACTCTGGGAACGTATTCGACGAGGTTAAAACATACTGTGCAATGCTAAATCGTATTCGGCAATGGTAGAAAAAAAAACGTTCAGGGAGTTGAGTAAAGATATAAGGTACTGAGAAACTCTTAAATGAATACGGCTGCGCTATGAGGTATATAATTACCCAAAAGGTAAAATACATGCATCTGTTGCCACAAGGCTAAAACTTCCTATACTCATATTCACAACGTTAAAACTGTCCAATTATCGGCTGTCGCGTCGCTAAAACCTATTAATTTGCCAATTTTATGAATTCGATTTCTGAACACTCGGATCGAACAAAATTTCGCCAGTGGATTTCTATTTCATCTCTATAATCTTTGACGAATCCAATTAACGCGCGAGTCTTACCTAAAACTAATACAAAAACATGCTTTATTTTTCTTTATTTTAGGGGGCCACGTTTAATCAGAGAGTTTCCCGATATAACTGATGGATATTTAGCTCGAGTGAGGGATGTTGCTTGGGAGATTAAACTGCATGGTGCACCAAATAACCAACAAATCTTGACCTCTCTTGTTACGATTTCCTTCCTATGTTATAAATATCTCCACCACTTTAAGTAACTAATATTTCACAAGACATCGCCAATACAGTATCCCTAAGGTACTATACGTAACATTTTCTCATATTTGTTTTCTAATTGACATCGGCAAATATTTTAACAACCATGATATTCTTTCTCTTGTTTCTATTGATTAGTGAGAGGTTATGTTTTCCCTCCAACCTGCAGGTAGGTATAGCGGTTCATGCACCTATTGATTACCCGACCCGCTATTCAGACGTCATGGGAACTAACACAAGCCAGCGCCTAATGATAGTTATAAACTTCCAGTGCTGTCAATTATAAATTCCTAACGCCTTATAGCTTAAGACACAGTGCGACTCTCTTAGAATTCCTCGGACTTGTGGTCACTTTCTAACGTCTCGTGTCTTCTCCAAAAACCTTCCAGAGGGCACAAGGTAGCCCCGTTCTTAACAACACGGCAGACCAAGAACTGGACACGGGCTACGTCAACAAGCACTTGAAATAAATATCCCTCACAAAAAACATGTCCGCCAGTCAAGTCAAGAATGGCGGGTATTGGATAAATTTAATACAATTCAAAACTGTGACTTGAGGGAAGTTAAGACGTAATGTATTATTTATTATGGCTATTTCAACGTCACTTAGTCCTCCAGGTCGAAGAAAGAATTGTTGTGTGAAACTTTAAGAATCGTCTGTGCCTTGGGACATACTCTCACGTCACTAGTTCTGGGGCAAAAAATGGACAAACGAACATTGGATAATTCATCTTTTGTCGTAATGTGTGTGTGTGTGTGTGTGTAATAGTAGGATACGTTCTCTGTAGGAGTCTTTTGAGCACCCCCTTTGTGTCACACCTTAACCGAGACAACGAGATGTGTGCTCACAGCTTCAGTGTGGCAGAAAATACATCGTTCGAACCTTTAAGAATCCATCTATTCAACGGTGTTTTAATTGAAAAAGTGAGACACTGATCTGTACCCACCTAACACCTTCCTCCCCCCACATATACATCCTCACTATTCCTCACTACTCCTCACACCGCCTCACTACTCCTCACACCTCCTCACTAATTCCTACAAATTTTTCCCACTTACAGTCATAAACCAGACACTACCTACACGTCTGCGTTAATAGGTGGGCGATAATCATTATTACTCGGTTTAGAATACCTGTCCTGGTTAATACTACTTAACACAGATGCTATTAAAGGTAGGTAGATAGGTAAGGAACATACTCTGTAACTAACGCTTGCTGGGGGGCAAATAACCAACACTAAACAATTATTCGTTACTGGACAAGAACGCCTGTGAACATTCTACAGCGCACGGACAAAACCCACCAGACAAATTACCCACAAACCGGAATCCTTAATATAAAATACTTCACTGGACAAATTTCCCACGTTTATTAATGCTCTCGACGACGAAATAACACTGAGTGAGGTTGGATAGGTTAGGTTACACTTGGTTCTTCACTAAACCAAAGTAAGACGTCCTACAGGTGTGTGTGTGTGTACAGCTCACCTCGCTAATGAATTGTACGAGGTGGATAAGGAAACTTGAATACATTAGTCCGAACCTCGACGAGACAAATTTCCTTTTATAATGAAAATTTTTACTAAATATTTAACTGTGCTTTTATTAACTCAAGTCGTTACTTTAATCCTGCTACTTGTACTAAATGTCTTCCTACTTATACACAAAATCTATCTTCTTTCGTCTTCCACTTAACCTCACCACGTGTTAAACCTCCACATACCCAAGACCATCCACTAAGTTGTCTTGCACTAATCCACCAACGGTAAAAAAAAAAGAAAAGCACCAGCTAATTGGCTAATTTAAATACTTCGTCCGAATTAATGTTTTAATTGAAATTTTTGGTTATTCACAAGTTAATTCAATTGTGAAAATTGGTCACCGAACCGCTAAAGCTTCCGTTAATAGGTAGAAATAAAATCATGAATAAAATATGATGGTTAAATATTCATGTAGGCAAACAGTCAATTTACACGCCCATGAACTCGTTAATAATAATACTAATAATAATAATAATAATACTGATAACACTAATAATAATATTAATAATAATGATAATAATAATAATAATAATAATAACGCATCCTTAATTGAAGTCTTAATTGCTGATCATTAGTGTATTTACTAATCCAAAAGAGGCGCTTAAATATCATGGTTGTTGGTGTCCAGTATAATACACAGTAAGCTCATAAGGATCCCGGCGTAATGAAAACCACAGGGTTGGCGTATTCAAAACCTCAGGATCAGCGTATTCAAAACCTCAGGGCCGGCGTATCCAAAACCATAGGGCCGGAGTATTTAAAACCATAGGGCCGGCGTATCCAAAACCCGTGACGTATCATTTTTTGGGAGTAAAATATTTTTTCTAAATATTTAAAATTCTTGGACGATGTAGAAAAATTAAGTGTCTATAATTTATGGATTATCTTAAGCCTTTTGAAGTAAATACATGTTTTTGAAGACTTGAAAAAAATAATCTGGGGTTGACTACCTAAAATTTACATAACAAAATTTATCGACTACTTCAAACAACCATGTACTTGATTTATTTTTCTCGGTATTAACAAAAATTCGGGAAAAACCGCAAATTTTCTTGTATCAAAATTAAGTGATTGTTTTTTTCTTAAGTGTCAAAAAATCATATCTACAATATCAAGATTCTACAAAAATTTCGCGAATCTAAAACTGAATTAAAAACAATATATACATCTTAGGGACGGCACAATATACTACCATCTGTTCCGAAGCCGTCCTAATGAAGCGTTAAGTCCCGTCCCTCTTAATTCGCCAACAAAGGCATCTAGGACCATTTAGCTGTGGTTAGTGTTAAAATATCCAAAATAACAATAACACCCTCCTAAATACGAAAAAAAAAAAAAAATCGCCGTCAGTTAGATCAGGAAAGGCGGAAGGTGTTCAGGCGACTACACAAACATCGAAAGGAGTCATTCATTCATTTGGCGTCTGTGAGTTTTATAATACCGCTAATTTCTTTTCTCACCCCCTGCCCCCTCCTCCCCTTCTCACGCCGTCACTCTCATCCTCAATTATTTCCCTCAGCCGCTTTTCACCCCACGAGATGAGGGTCATACTGTACCTCGTGTGGATTTCATTTCATTTCTTTTCATTTGGTATTATTATTATTATTCAGGGTGGGGGAGAGGAAACTTGCTTCCGATTCTGCTATATGCTTATCCAGTCGTCTCCCGTTGATTGCTCTCTGTCTTTGCTTGATTCTGTCCATTTATTATTTATTGTAGATTTCCAATGCTTCTGTTCCCTGTTATCATATTGAGTTTATTATCCGTTTTTAATTTCTATTCCAAGAGTTTTATCGTGTTCTCTCTCTCTTTTCTGTCCTTTATTCTCTTCTTAGGTATTTTTATCACGTTGTCTCTCTTTTATCTCCCTGTTCCATTCTCATTACGGTGATGTAATTCTTAATCCGAAAATTATCTCTTCCACTTTTATCGTAATTGTTGTTTCTCTCTCTCTAATAACACCTATTCCATCATTCTTAAAATAATTATAATCTTTTCTTTTTCTTATTTCATTACATCGTCTTATTTCTAATTTGTCTCAACCAATTTATACATCTACCGTGTTCATTAACAGTGTATATAATATTTCTCAAATCTCTAATAATAATTATTCTCGTCTACCCTATTTATCACGGTGTACCTATTTCCTACACCTCAAATTTGTGTATTATTTTTTTTTTCCTACAGTGTCTAAATTTATCACCTCTCTCTCTCCCCTTTTCCCAATTCCACCTTTTCCCCTTTGCAATGACGTAACGCTCAACCTTTCAAAAGATCGCTTCACGCACATATTTCATCATTATGCGTCTATTCTATCTATCATCTTTCAGCTTCCCTCATTCATCACCCTTATGGCAATTCTCCTCCTTACATCCCATTTTGCGCTCCCCCACCTTTCCTTTATTCATATTTTATCCCTCCATCCACAGTTCCTATTGTGGCCCGTCTGCGATCCTTGCCTCTCTCTCTCTCTCTCTCTCTCTCTCCTCCCATACCACACTGGGCCACCCTACTCCTCCTAGTCTCTTCCTTCCAACCTTCCTTCTTTCTCCTTCTCCACCCTTGCTTCTTCCTCCATTTCCTCCTCTGTATCCTGGCCTTCTCTTCTCTTCCTGTTTTACTCCATTTTTTCTTGAATTTCTCTTCCTCTTCTCTTTCCTCATCCTATGTCAAATTATCCCTTCCCACTAACAGTCCGTCCTCTCTCTCTCTCTCTCTCTCTCTCTCTCTCTCTCTCTCTCGTGAATTCCCACAATTAGGATAACCTCAATTTTTTTTTCTCTTCATTTATCTATTTATCCATCACTCTGTTTCACTATCCATCACTGCCGCTTCCCTCCCTTACCCTTTTCCTCCTCCAATCCCATAGGTTCCATTATCCACTCTTCCCTCCCCCACTACCATAGGCCCTCACTATCCTTCATTGCAGCCTCCCTTACCCCCTCCCTCCCCCTCACCCCTTTGTATCCTGCCCCTTAAGACCCCATTAGCGGAACAGTCCTGATTGCCACGGCTAAGATTGCACGAGCACCTTATTAGCATTCAGATGACGGCTTAGGTAACTGATGCTGTCTCTGCTGATCAAGTTGGTGAAGGGGAGGTGTTGTGGTGTTACGGGGTGGTGTTAGTGGTGTTACGGGGAGGTGTTGTAGGGTGGTGTTAGGGGGTGGTGTTAAGGGGAGGTGTTAAGGGGTGTTACGGGGTGGTGCTAGTGGTGTTACGGGGTGGTGTTAGTGGTGTTAAGGGGTGGTGTTAGTGGTGTTACGGGGTGGTGTTAGTGGTGTTAAGGGGTGGTGTTGCAGGGTGGTGTTAAGGGGTGTTAGGGGGTGGTGTGGGTGGTGTTAAGGGGGTGTTGAGGGTGGTGCTAGAGAGAGGCTGGTGCTAGGGTGGGACTAGTGCTAAGGAAGGGGGTGGTGCTAAGGATGGGACGGCGCTAGGGAGGGGCTGGCTTGATTTTGGTAGTGAGAATAGTGAGGTTGGAGTGATGACCCTTTGCTCGGGCGGTGCTGGAGAGAGGTGATGGTTGCTACGGATAATGACACTAGGGTGATGGTGCTGAGTGGTACCAGAAAGGCGCTAGCAATGAATGGTGACAGGGTACAGTGTTAGTTGTACAGGAGTGATAATTGGGAGGGTGTGGTGTTAGTGGTACTGGTACAAGGATGATGGTGTTTGTAGAGGTATATATAAGTCTCAGTTTTCACACCTCAACACCACTCCCCCAGGTAATCGTCAGGTGCATCCTCCTCCTACACGGCCACATATAAACAATGTCTACAGTACGTACAGGTAAGGCATCACACACTACTCAACACGCGAGGCCACAGATACAGATGTTTGAAGGTAATTAAGAGGACCAGTTACGTTTAAATGTTATGTATACTATATGAACAAGGTAACATGTTATATAGAATACACAAACTACTGCTGCCTACTGTACCTCTCTTCTGTCGCCAGCACCCGGGAGTTACATCAGCCCTTACCCACCGCCTATTGCAAACTCTTCATTAACTTGCCAGCTGGAAATTCCGCTTCATTCTCATAGCACTTCATGTTGCAAACTCTACTTAGCCTGCGTGTTGCAAATTATCTTCCTTCTTCTTACCTCCTCCCACGTGTTGCAAATTACTTTACCTTAACGTCCAGCGTGTTGTAAGCTACTCTAACCTTTCCTCCTACGTGTTGCAAACTACTCTAACCTTTCCTCCTGCGTGTTGCAAACTACTCTAACCTTTCCTCCTACGTGTTGCAAATTACTCAAACCTTTCCTCCTACGTGTTGCAAGCTACTTTAACCTTTCCTCCTACGTGTTGCAAACTACTCTAACCTTTCCTCCTGCGTGTTGCAAACTACTCTAACCTTTCCCCCCGCGTGTTGCAAGATAATACTTTCATCTTGCGTCTTGTAATTTTTGCTTCACCTTTCCTGCCTACTGCATATACTGCATGTTGCAATCTCTACTTCACCTACCTACTGCTAATCAGCTTAATCTCCTTGTATCTTGCGTGTTGCAAGTTCTACGAACGAGAGAGTTTCGCATCTGGGTTGTTAAACTGATAAAGCCATTTAAATTGCTTCTGGTTATGAGAACAGCCTCACCTGTATCGTTCAACAGACACAAACAATAAACTAACATGAACACCTGGCGGGGTCTCTGTTGAGTCAGCGTGGCCAGGTGTACCTGTTCATTACTTTAATCATTAGACAATTTGACTGTAAAAAAAGATACCCCTTCCCTGTCTCAGGTGTTTGATCTATAATACGTATTATTTATTTTTGTTCTCTTTCCCTTTTCCTTCAGGCTGGTCTTAACACCTACAGTACAATAAATAGGTTCTTCAAAAAAGCTTCTGTGTAAAAATAAAAATACCGGAAGAATAATACGGTAATAGTAGTAGTAGTAATAACATTATTATTAGTATTTTATTAATATTAACAATATAAATAATATTACTAATAAAATTAATACCGTTATGAATACATACATTATCATTATAATGTTATGCCTTATTACTCATTAATATTATCATACCATCAACTGATAGTTCAACCCAAAGAAACATCGCATGACGACAGATAAGACAAACATAGACATTTAACAGTAACTAACTAGTAAATACACGCTCCTACCTGGACCCAGGAAGTCAGATCAGCTGATTGCCAAAATAACAAGTCTCTCCCCGACACGTGGTTGAGGGGCAGCCAGACCCGTCGACCGTCTTGACCTCATCGACTTACGTTTACTTGGCAAGTGTTTGATACACCTCGACACCAAGCCTGTCTGTCTGTCTGTATGGACGCCGAGAATGGCTTCAACGAATTTCACATGCTCCTTCTTGGCTGAATCGACTACCTATGTAACATTGTTTATACAGCTACCTGCACTATCTAATGTACGTACAACACCAACGTGAACGTATATAACAATTTTATTGAATCTTACTAAATCTATGTAACGTTACGAAGCCTTAGTAACAGAGCGAGTGAAATAGCAGTAGATAAGCCCGTAGAGTTATTGAGTCCTAACCTAGCAGCGCGGTGGTGTTCCTGAGGTCACAAGGTTGAAGGTCGAGGCGGGCGAGGGTCACCGCCTTGCTCCACTTGTCTTCTCAATATTTGAAGGCACGTGGAGCCAACAGTGTATTGTCACTCCTCTTCACACTTCCATGAACTCGGTAACGCCTTCGAAATCCATGGATGACAATGATGGGAGATATCTTGAAAAATAATATCAGTCCTGAATATTACATGTTTGACTCGCTGGCTGTTAAATATAAGTGTATATATGCTAATGTGACGTACACACCGTATATAAAAACTACTATTAAACATAATTATATTTTCATAACAAGACATAAATTACATGCTTCTCTCATAGTTCCAACACACACAGACAGACAGACACACACGACATGACAACAAAAACGATGAGATTAACAACTGGCTAATGTAAGAGGAAAGGTATTAAGTCCTTAACTTATTTTACCAGTGATCAAACTATCTAGTGATCAAACTACCCAGTGATGAAACTGTACAATGATCAAACTACTCAATGATCAAAGACACTGTCGTACATCAAGGCCATTAGACGAAGGCGATACAGTAACTTGGGTTGAAGACGTCAGGTGGTGGTGGCAGACGGTGTCATACAATAAAAACCTACAGATCGTTGAAAATACTGTTGAGTGAGATCAACAGATCGGCGCCAGAGACATTGATAAAAACTATCAACGGTAACCTGACTGTTAAGACTCAACAGATACAGGAACTAATTGTATCATGATCTTTTATTTATACCTGTGGCCGTCAGTACCTATACCTCCTCGGTACCATCACAACAGCCTGGCAGTTTTGGTTATATCAAAGACTAAGTGGAATCCTCACCTGGTCTGCTTTCAGTGTGTTCAGTCACAAGTGAGTAACACTCGCCTCGTGGACCTTAACAACAGTGTCCTCAGGTAAAGAGCAGGTGTGCTGGGAGGAGCCCGGGAGAGGTGGAGTACTTCATGGTGTACAGTGCAGGCAGTCAGTGGCATGAAAACAATGCTCGCCTCATGTAACTCATGTTCACTAGGAGTAATACCTAATCCCTCCCTGCTCCCTTAGGCACGCAAGCGCGCGCAGGTATACATGCGCACCTGCGCATGTATGCTTATATCCGCGCAGGCGCAGGAACACTTACATAGAACACTCGCGTGTACACATGCAGGCGCGCGCAAATGTACACGCATAAACAAATGTACAGACACATTACAAGGGAGAAAGACTTGTTTACCTGCTGAGCATCAAGTGGTTTTTATCACACAAACGCCTCTTACACCAAGCAATATATGTAAATAAGCATCTATACACAAGTATACAAAATGACAAACACATGTATACTGTAGATGTGCTTGTGTAAATATAAAAATGTGTATACAATATATAATGAATATACAGTAGATTAAATATATATACATGTATAAATATACTGTATAATATTTAATATTAGTGTATACAAACATAAGGCGTGATGGGGCAGCACCAGCACACCACAACCCCCACCACCGAAGTCATTAAACTTTGACATCGTCCCCATCAGATAATACCATTTGGGGAACAACACATCCGCTCGAGCAAAATATAAAACATCTTGTTTTAATCAGAATCTGAAGAAAAAGAAAAAACGTTCGAAACGCATTTTTCACACGTGCTTCAGGCTGGGCGCGCGAGCGAGGGACCCAGGCCCCGGAGTGAGCGTATTTCCGCCTGTGCCAAAACAGACGGAGGCGGCTCGGTCTTCTCATCTCGTGAAATGAATTATGCTTATTATATTCTTAATGGACTCACACTGTACACCTGGCTGATGTAGATACGGTGTTTACATACGTGTCGGCAATCACTCTAGGCTGGTCATCCGTGATAAACAATCCCGAAACAACAATATACACAAGAGTATATGATACACTACATATATCTCTGTTGGAGAGGATCTTTAAATTTTGAAAATATTGCTGAACAAAGTATTTAAACTGTCAGCAAAAACACAATTACACACAGCACAACTCACTTAAACAACTTTCTAACTGACACAGAAGAGGGTAGGGTGAAAAATGCACATGATATGGTCTTCCGCGAAGCTGTATTGCAACGCAAAAATGAACCTTCCCTTCAACTGAAATTGGAAACGAAACACAATGGATGAGTTTCCATTACTTCTCAGGGGGAGAGAGAGGGAGTCGTGATCGCTAGCAGTGACGAGCGAGGCTTCACAACGCTCCCCAGATCTAACCCTCCACCACACTACCCTCCTCCCCCCAATCGACCTACGATACGTCACCCTGCACACCAAACCTAATCAACATCCAACACACACCTAATTCCAATCAGGTGGAGCCAGCCGCCAGCGCTCACCATGAACTAACTCAGCCACTGACCCCAAACGGAGAGAAGAGAGGTGAAATAGTGTGAAAATTTTGGCATTCTGCAGTAACGTGGCAGCGGACTTGATGCGGCATCTAATTTCCTCCCCCTTTGGATTTGTTCTCGGCCAGAAAAATATCGTTCACTAAGAAAAAAAAATAAATAAATAAATTGGAGAAACAGGCGAGTGAGGAAGATTGGTTAGTTTGCTGGACTGGAGGGTGATTTATTTTGTATGTTTCATGAAATTTGTTCCTGAAGGGATTATTGTCCCAGACGCCAGTTAAAACATTATTTCCACGCGCACTTTATCCCCCGTCCTTCTATTTCGTGTCGGTCTGTATGATCGCTTAATGACGTGTACATGTTTATTTACCCAGCAACACTTCATCAATCATATATATACTGTATGTTTTCGTTCATAGTTGTGGCGGTGTTTACCTGCGTTGAGCGGCACTTCACCTCATTTATTCACCCATGTGTATTACGATATAAAAGATGCAATTCTTACCGGAATAGCTAAGTAAATTTACCCTTTCAAAATAAACATTAATGTTTATGAAAGATATTCTAGAAACTACCCCAATTAAAACGCTCGTCATAAACATTAATTCTGATATATAAATCAACCCAACTAATGCCAGGGTTAATAAAAACAAAATCTAACACTTCACTATTTTGTTGGAAATTCACGTTTTCCAAATTCTCGCGATATTCAGTTGACTCCCTCCTCCTCCTCCCCACTTGACTAACGGCCTCTTTCGTGTTCAAAATTGGCCGGGCAAGAGGAGTGTGGTGGAGGCCGGGCAGTAACACTCAGTAACGAGTTACCTCCAGCCCCTGACACTTCGTTAACGGGCAGTAATACTCAGTAACGAGTTACACCCAGCCCCTGACACTTCGTTAATGGTTAGTAGCACTCAGTAACAAGTTACCTCCTGTCTCTGACACCCTCGGCATTTCAGTCACTTGATACAACACTCCCGGCGGTAACACGAGTGTCCAGCTTAGCCGTGACATAACCATCAGTTACAAGTAACTCTCACATGTAACCCCGGCCGTGATAAAGTGCCCTCAGCTTGAGTTGTGTCCAGCCCTCACACTCACTCTTCACAATTGAGTAAATAAAAAAAGCGTTGGCGAAATATACTGTATTTATACGCATCGTGCCACCTTAAGTGTTGAACAAGTCTTACCTTGCAGTAGTTCCGAACTGTTGTTGGAGATCACTTGCTGTACTGTACACTAATAATCCCTTAAGCCGACTGGAGAAGACATCATCCTAATGTTAGCGGGCCCCCAAATGGACTTAGTCTCACACAAACACTCGTTCACTTCCAGTCTCAAAGAATCCAAGTTCCAAATCCAGGATGAGAAAATAAATAAAAATAACAATATACTTTAAAGCACCAATAGGTTCCACCGCGTCGAAGCACTCAAGAGACCACAGTCACAGTAACACTATGTACTCATAGGCGTCACGGATACACTAAGAGTAAGCGCTAGACACAAAGTCCACAAGGTACTAGAACAAAGTTGCCAAAGCCGGAGCAGAGAGGCGTACGTGCTCCCTCCCCGGTGTCTGCAAATGGACTGGCCATTCTTCAGACAGCTGTACTCACAGGCAATCAGTCTCAGTGCCAGGATGCCAGCTCCAGGAATTTACTTTAGCAATTTCATGGGGGAGGCCCTCTCCGGAAAATCAATCGGTTTGTCTTGGGATATTGGTGCTGAAACTGATGTGTATATACAGACGTAGTTGAAATACGTTATATGATTCTCATTTACACGGTAATATTGTTTTTAATCAACTCCCCCAATAGAAGAAAGTTACGCTCGGTCCGGGGCCTTAAGCTCATTGAGTGGGAGAGCACGTGTGGATGCTCGATGAGTGGCCGCGCAGATCAGCACGCGCAGAGCTCGCGCGGTGAGTGGCGCGTGTCAGAATAAGTGATCATGGCAATTAAGGCAATTGTATGTTTGTTTGCGCATATTGATGGTTTGGCAGGGAAAGGTGGAGATAACACATCTTCAGCGGCGACAAAATGTATAATATAGCTTTCGCTGACGAACTGGTTGTTACCAAGGTATCTCTGGTCTTATGTTGGCGCTAAGGTTTATTTACAACGCTGTGTATGCATGTTTACACACACACAATATATATATATATATATATATATATATATATATATATATATATATATATACAGTTTATATATATATATATATATATATATATAATATACAGTTTATATATATATATATATATATATATATATATATATATATATATATATATATATATATATATATTTTATAATTGCAACTAATCAGTAATTTAAAATTATTTTCCTAGAAAATCGAAACTTAATGTGTGTGAAGAAGCAATCATGTTCATATTGTAAGAATATAATCAATACTAATCTAACCTGGCTTAGCCTAACCAACTTAATTTAAGTAAAGTTTTGTTCTGGTAATATAGCCAAGGGCATATTATTTTAATTATCGTAGTAAGTTTTATCGTACAATTATTAATTTCCTCTGAATTATACAAATAATAACAAACAATAACACAAAATGTTTCTGTATTGTGTTGCCTCCTAAGGTTTGTGGTACAGTTATACTTAAAACACTTGACAAGTTTATCTAGTATCCACACCACACCACACCTCACACACCACACCTCACACCACACACACCAAACACCACACCTCACACCACACCACACCTACACCTCACACTACACACCTACACCTCACACCACAAACCACACCTACACTACACCACACCACACACCACACCTCACACACCACACCACAGCTCACACCTACACCTCACACCACACACCACACCTCACACACCACACCACAGCTCACACCTACACCTCACACCACACACCACACCTACACTACACCACACCACACCTCACACCTACACCTCACACCACACCACACCACAGCTCACATCTACACCTCACACCACACCACACACCACACCACACCACACACCACATCTACACCACACCACACACCACACCTACACCACACCACACACCACACCACACCTCACACCACACACCACACCTACACCTCGCCACACCTCACACCACCCCACACACCACACCACACACCACACCACACCTCACACCACACCTACACCTCACCACACCTCACACACCACACACCACACCACACTCACGACTCACGACTCCAGGACATAAACACAGGTATAACAATTGTGATATGCCTAAAATAACGTACCTGCAGTAGAATGTCATCTCTACAGTGCCATAATTAGTGCCATGTCTAGGGTGTCATGTCTTCAACGCCATATCGACAGTGTCATATCATTCAAGGGTGACATGTCTACAGTGCCATATCTACAGGGTCATGTCATGGATGTCAAACTACATTGCCATATCTAGTGTCATGACTAGGATGTCATGTCTAGGGTGTCATGTCTACAGTGCCATGTGAAGGGTGTCAACATACAGTGACATATCTAGTGTCATGACTAGGGTGTCATGTCTAGGGTGCCATATCTACAGCATCACGTATAGGGTGTCATGTCTACAGTGTCATATCTACAGTGTCATGTCTACAGTGTCATATCTACAGTGTCATGTCTACAGTGTCATATCTACAGTATCATGACTAGAGAGTCATGTCTAGTGTGTCATGGCTACAGTGCCATATCTACGGTGTCATGTCTACAGTGCCATAGCTGCAGTGTCATGTCTACAGTGCCATATCTACAGTGTCATATCCACAGTATCATGTCTAGAGTGTCACATCTACAGTGTCATGACTAGGGTGTCATGTCTAGGGTGTTATGGCTACAGTGCCATATCTACGGCGTCATATCTACAGTGTCATGTCTAGGGTGTCATGTCAACAGTACCATATCTAGTGTCATGTCTACAGTGCCATATCCACACTGTTATATCTAGGGTGTCGTGTCTACTATGTCATGTATAGTGTCATGTCTACAGTGTCATGTTTAGGGTATCAGGTCTACAGTGTCATATCCACAGTATCATGTCAAGAGTGATGACTACAGTGCCATATCTACAGTGTCATATTTATAGTGTCATGTCTATCGTGTTATATCAACAGTGTCATGTCTACAGTACAATATCTACAGAATCATGTCTACTGTGTCATGTCATTCCCTAACGATAACGTAGAAGAGAAAAGAAGTCAAATAGGAAGAAAGAAATAATTGGAAGAAAATGAAGAGACCAAAATGAGATACGAGGAAAACATTAATAATGAAGAGGAAAGATAGAAGGAAATGCGAGAGAAAAGTAATTGAAATAAAGTGAAAGAAGAATGAAAGGGAAAAATATATTGAGACATAGGAAGACATTAAGTAATTGAACAATCAGAATTATCATACGTGACATTAAGAAGAGAGGAATAGTGATAATACAAGAGTGAAAAGAAAATGGATAATGGTGATAACAGAGGAAGAAGGTGAGAGAAAATTATTGATAGGATGCAAAATGTTACTGTGTGAGTGGTATAGTTAACACCCAATTATATATCTAGCAATTATATTACAAAAATATATCTACCATTCATATGATAAGTAAATTTATTAAATATAATAATTAACCATAATATATCCACCAATTATAATATAAAATAAATTCTCAATATTACAAGATTATTATATTTCCGATTTATATGATAACACTATATCATATATGTAATAATAAAGTATATCAATTAATTATAAGAATATCTGCAAATAAGTCAATTTTATCTAACAATTATGATACGGTAACCAAGTATATAAATTATATTACGATAACAGGACTATACTCGTATCTAACAACTATAAGAAAATAATATATACCAAACAGAAGTTAATGGTAGATATATAGTATACTCGTATTTACCAGTTACATTATTATAAAAGTAGAATGTCTATTAATTATAAGCTGAAGTATATCAACAATTATACAAACGGTAATTTAATAAGTATAAGATAAAAGAGGCATATATAATTATACTACACCAAGGAAAGATAAAAAGCAATAAATATTCGTAATAGAATGATAACAATTATAGGCCCATCTAACAGCTATACTTGATAAAAAGATACCCGAATGATTTTGAAATAGAAGGATAGCAGAATGTCTCACAATTATATCTTATAATTATACTGGATATATAATACAGTAACACAGTCAACAATTATTATAGTAGACGATGATAACTAGCATATATGATAATTATACTCGAACATGGTGAGTTAGAAGCATATCTAGCGATTATACTCGATATAATATGAAAACAAAAGTATTACACATTATCATTGCAAGTTAACTCAATAGTATATAAGGAAATTATATAGGATATGTCTACCAGCCATCATCTGAGTAATATTCAATATTTTTTTTGGCTAATTATTTCCCATATTCCTATTTCTTCTAAATTTGTTTCATTCTGTTTTAATTCTCTTTTTCCTCTTATTTAATTTATGTATTTTCTTCTCGGTTTAATATGTCTGTTTATATTCTTTCATCTCCTCCCCTTCCCCCTTCTCCTCACACCTCTCTATATGAAACAACACTCACCCTGCCTGCTACTGCCACACACACACACACACACACACACACACACACACACACACACACACACACACACTACAACATGCATACAAAAGATACAAACACAAATACGGTACATACAAACACACACACCCACTCATCTCTGTATTGCTGTCAACCACACAGCAAGCACAGCAATCAGCGGTCCAATGCTGGTAATTATCACCGCCATCCAGAAGATCGGCCATGATATATCTGGGTATTACAGGATGGACGGGGCCTAGTCCTGCCCTATACTCCTCACCCTCTGTACCCCTCACCTCCTGTACCCCTCACCTCCTGTACCCCTTACCCCCATGCACCCCTTACCCCCATGCACCCCTCACCCCCATGTACCCCTCACCCCCTGTACCCCTCACCTCCTGGACCCCTCACCCACTGTACCCCTCACCTCCTGTACCCCTCACCTCCTGTACCCCTCACCCCCTGTACCCCTCACCTCCTGTACCCCTCACCTCCTGTACCCCTCACCCCCTGTACCCCTCACCCCCTGTACCCCTCACCTCCTGTACCCCTCACCCCCTGTACCCCTCACCCCCATGTACCCCTCACCCCCTGTACCCCTCACGTAACATGTAACAATAACAGCTAAAGGAATAACAACATCAACATTAACACTAACAACAGTAACAACAACAGTAACAACAAAAATAACAACACCAACAACAGTAACACTAATCACAGTAACGATAACAACAACAGTAACAACAAAAACAACAGTAACACAACAACAACAGTAACGATAACAAAAACAGAAACAACAACACCAACAACAATAACAATAACAACAGTAACAATAACAAAAACAGTAACAACAACAACAACATTAACAGTAACAACAATAGAAACAAAACATTACTATCACCACCAGGAACAGTAACACTTAACAACAACTAACAACAGTAGTACTAACAACAACACTAACAATAACAATGCAAGCAGCAGTAACAGTAACAAACAATAACAATTTAAGCAACAGTAATAGGAACACAAACGATAACAGCACAAGCAACAGGAACAGTAGCAGCAAAAGCAGTAACTGGGACACTTACAAAAGTAACAAGACAATCACTATCATAAGCTTCCAGTACACCATCACTACCACAATCTACCACCATTAGCAATACCAACACTATTGTTTACATTAAGATCATCACTATTATCACCATTAACCATCACGGCACTATCATCATCACCAAGAAACAGGCAAGAACTCCCAGCATCACCACACATACAGTAGTAGAGTTTGACGCTCAAATTTCTAAACTGTACAGGTGGACCAGGAAGAAGGGGAGCGTTCAGTAATTATCCAACTTGTATTATGTTATTCAGGGGTGCTCACAGCAATGCCAGTTCTCATTCCTACGCTCAAGCTAAGTTATGATGACCGGCTCACACTTTACTTCAGATTTTGTGTGTGTTGGCCCCCCCTTCCCCCCACCCCCCGCCCTACCCACCCTCACAAACAACGTAATAATCCCTTCATATCTATACACACTAGGAGTATTTTTCTAGAGGGATAGGTACAGGAAAAAAATATAAAAATAAAAGTAAAATTCCGTAGCAGGCAGCCGGAGCCATGGATGATTACCTTTGTTCTAAACTTGTGTATACACACGTAATGAGAGGGCCGAGTTGCCAGTGTACGATGATCTTAACACCGCGTTGCCTGGACACCTCCCAGCTGCTCCACGATTTTCCCCTTGTTTTCTTTCGTTTTATTTTTGGTCCATTTAATTAAAAGCCTCTTTGGATCTTGTTAGGTTGTAATTTTCACTCCCTCTTTTTTTGTTTCCTTCTTTTTTGAACTGAGAGGAACAATGAGTTTTCAGAGTAAATTGATCACGTTTTTCCCTGTGAGGGTTTTATGAAGATATTATTGTGCTGAGGCGGTCGGTGTTCCAGGACAACTTTTGGGGGGGGGGGGGGGAAGAGATGGAGGAGGTGGAGTAGTAAGGAATGGTGAGGGAGGAAGGAGTGGGGAGGGAGAGAAGGAGGGAGGGAGGGAGGGAAGCTGGAATTGGAACAGACGTATTATTTGGTCAATATCCTTTCCCCCTAGCCCACTTCCTACCGCACACAATTCTCGTCCACACAGCTAACTTATGAATCTGCCCCGACCACCAATTACTCCCTTTCTTGCTCCTTGGAATCACGTATCTCCTACACTTATTAAACCCCGCCCAATTAATTAAATTTTAAATGACGCTCAGTTGCAATAACAGTGAAACATGTGGGAAAACTGGCCAATAATAGCTGGCTCGTACGTCCGGACCTCACCACACCTACGAGATATTGCTTCTCGCCTCTCACAGCTTCGATAAACATTAATTTAAAGCTAACACTCAAGGGAGAGAGGGAGGCAAGGAGTGAAGGGAAGAGGTAGGGAAGGGAGAGAGGGAAGGAAGGAAGGAAGGAAGGAAGGAGGGAGGTAGGGAAGGGGGATGTAGGGAAGGGGGGATAGGGAAAGGGGGAGGTAGGGAAGGAGGAGGTAGGGAAGGGGGGTGTAGGAACGGAGGGAAAGAGGGTAGTAGGGAAGAGGGAAGAGGTAGGGAAGAAGGGAGAGGTAGGAAAGAAGGGAGAGAGGAGAAAGGGGGATGTGGAGAGGTGAGAGAAGAAAGGGAGGAGTGGAGTGGGGCGCAGAGAGGGAAATAACGGCAGGCTAGACTAGTGTGTGTGTGTGTGTGTGTTGTCATCCTCGTTGGTTATGACTTGACTTGTCTGCTTGCGCGGGCACACACACACACACACACACACACACACACACACACACACACACACACATTCACACACACACACACACACACACACACACACACATTCACACACACACACACACACACGATGAGAGCGAGGCTGTTATTTAAGGAAGCAGACAACATATATTATTAAGTGAAAAATCTCGAAGCCATGTCGGGCGATCATCCTTCCGTTACCACACAGCTGTGCCACACGAACCACTCACGGACACGGACGCTATAATGGAAACACCCTCACGAATACGTACGCTGTAGAGGAAACACTCACGAATACGTACGCTGTAGAGGAAACACTCACGAATACGTACGCTGTAGAGGAAACACTCACGAATACGGACGCTATAGGGGAAACACACTCACGAACACGGATTCTATAGAGAAAATACTTATGAACACGGACGCTAGTGAGGAAACATTCACGAACAAGGACGGTATAGACTCAATAGAGGAAATGTTACGAGTACCAAGACATTACTATTGCTACTACTACTACTACTACTACTACTACTTTACGACGATTACTACTATTACTACTACAACTACTACTACAATTGAATCTATTACTACTACCACGAATTATTGTTACTGCTTCTATTGCTACCACTACCAAAATACTATTAATTCTACTATTGCGACTTTTACTGTACTACTACTAATGAGGATCAAAGTATATATATAATTTTGTACAGAGAGACAGACCCATAATGTACTGTAGCACATCATCCAGTACAACACGTAATGGACATCACATCACGTCTTCTGGTACAGTACATTAAAGAGGTGTGTATTATGTAATTGTTCACAGCTACCGTAAGAGTTTATGGACTCGGTTACATCTCATCATACACACACAAAGTATACTGGTATGACACTGGTAACATTATTAGAGTATTACCATATAATTATTATTATTATTATCATTATTATTATTATTACTATTATTATCATCATTATATTTATTACTATTATTACTATCATTACAACTACGACCACTATTACACGTACTAACATTATCATCATCATTTCTGAGCTCTAACACCCAGACTGTTAAATACCAATGTACATTATTAACCCGCCCCTCCTCGCGGTCCTGTACACGTAGAGCAAAAAGACATCAAACAAGGAAGAAGTTCTCGTCTTTTGAACTCTTAAGAACTAAGAAGGAACTAGAGCATTACTCGGCCTTAAGACGGGATGTATAAATGTGAACCTTCCACCCCCTTTGTTTCTACCAATTATCCAAAGTGCATCTGAACGTGAATGTGTGGGGAGGGGTGAGGGGGTGTGTTGGGAGAGGGGGGTGAGGGGGTGGTCTTTGGAGGTGTGTGTGGGGGGGTGAAGGAGGAGAAGGGGAAGAATTGAGTGTAATGTTAGGGGGAGGTGGGGATGTGGAAAGGGAAGAAAGGGAATGTGTGTGATGCTAGTGAGAGGGATAGGGAGAGTGGATGATATTGAGGCTAGTGGGTAGGGGAGAGGGGGAAGAGGGATTGAATGTGATGCTGGGGGGAGAGGGATGTTGAGAGGGAAAAGAGGGATTGAGTGTGATGCTATTGAGAGGAAGAGGGGGAAGGGTTGAGAGTGGGTTGTGCTTAGGCGGTAAGGTGAAGAGTTAATTCTCACACACACACACACACACACACACACACACACACACACACACACACACACATGCACCGACATCCTCCCTGCATGGTAGAGGAACTGTGGTCAAGCATATAATATACAGAGCCAGGTCCCTGTTGACACACGGCAGCCCACCGCCGCCTCTCTAACACAACACAACTTAAAGAAAACGTGATCTTTAATAACTGTTGGCTCCAGAGGTGGGAAATCAGTGAGGGAGTCTGTCAGGCTTAGCGACCATAGAACTGGAAGACGTAGCAGCTACAATGAGTCTATATATATATGTCCTCTTACATTTAACTGTTACACCTAATAATTATGTACCTGAATCTTTACTTGGGCTTAAAAATTTATATATGTTCAAAAATGATTAATACAACTGAATAAACTTTCCAATTATAATAGTTTTTAGATCATATGTAGTTTTGGTCTGAATCAAATAAAAGTACTCGCACCTGGCATCGCAATCAATGTAAATCCCGTAAAAAAAAAATAAAAAAAAAATATATATATATGTAAAAAATACTCGAAGGGTCGAATAATCCCCCTGAGTATTGATGACAACTCTTTGTGTACAATGAATTAGTTCAATAAATAAAATAACACTTAAGAACAATAACGTAACCCAAGAGTACATACAAAGAGTTCCCTTTAAAGTGAGATATCTTAACCCCTTAAATAAGATAACAACCTCTTTAGTACAATGAATTAGCCTATTGACTAGGTCCTTAAGCACGACAAATATTATTAATCCTCTAAGAACAATAATTAAATTCCTCTCTGGATTATCTCTTTACTCTGGCGAAAGATAACATTGTACTCAAGAGGATTAAATCATCGTACTCAAGGAGGAGTAAGCAATGACAGATAAGGAGTGAAAAAAATCCAGCCAAATTTAGAGGACGAAAACGTGATTAAGGAGGAGTCCAAAACAGGAGGCAAAAGGAGGAAGAGGCAGGAGAAGGAGGAGGGAGAAGCTTAGAAGGAAAGAGTAAGATGAAACTTCTAGTGTTAAAGGAAGTTTTGGTAGCTATTGGAGACAGGTAGGTAAAATGTAAGTGGAGTGAGGAGGAAGAAGAGTAGAAGGTGGGAGGAAGAGGAGGAGAAGACGGAGGAGGAGGAGTGTAAGAGAGGAGGAGTAGAGGAGTAAGAGATGATGGAGGGAGGAGGAAGAGGAGATGAAGGAAAGAGGAATAGGGGAGGAAGGAAGAAGGAATAGGGGAGGGAGAGACGAGGAGTAGGAGAAGAAAGAGGGAAGAGGAAGAAGAAGAAGAGGAGGAGGAGGATCAGGGCGAGAGAGGCTACACTCGTCCCGCCTATACTGTGTCTGTGACAATTGAACGTACACACACACACACATACACCCACACCGTGTTGTACGAGGGAGGGAAGTGTATCCGTGTACAAACACACAAACACTAGGGTGTGTATATACCTGTGTACACATCCCCGGGAATCTACCAGCAGGAAAACAAAGCCAAGTCGACGCGCCTTCACCTCCACTTTCTCAATTAGTTTAACCTTTTTTTCCCTGCTTCTGGCTCTAAACGCGAACTCGATACCCCAGGGGAGGAAACACGCAGTAATTTTCCCTAACGACGCCAAACGGGGAAAAATACATTCTTCACCTTATAACCTTCTCCAGGCGTGTCTTTCTTTCAGACTTTGAGATTCACGGACGATCGCCGCCGAGTCTTGCCGCAGCGACCCCAAAGAGACGAAGAATTACGACAAGAGCCGAGGAGAGGTGGAAGGTTTTGGGCGCGTCAAGATCAGAAAACAATTGGGTTGATCCAGTCAAAATGAAACAATTTGGCCCATGTCCCGCGTCTTCTAGTGTAATGGGTTTATCTAGCCCCGTCCCCTGGCGCTTATGTTACAAAGAAATGTTAAGTTTTATTGTTGACAGTGTGCAATTTTATTATATATATATATATATATATCATAAGGTTTCCATGCTGAGGCTATAAACCAAACAACATAATTATATTTGGCACAAACAAATGCGCTGAACACTTACGAAAAACAAACAAACAAATACTGCAAGTGTTGAGGCTGCACAACTTTAACAACACAACATACACTTGGTTTAAGTGTTGCTAATGTCACACGAATCTAAAAATCTATCCACCACAAATGAAAGTGAGTCCCACAGGCCTGACAGCCCGGATACTGTGCACTGTATACTAAGTCTTCTCAGTACACAAGGAGGTTGAGACTGCACGCGACCGCCTTTACTTCCTCAACTGTAAAGTAAGTTATCCAATCACAGCTGGTTGAGCTATGAGTGTCCCTGGGGCAAATCAGAGACCCTAAAGATAGGAGCCGAGCAGTACTATCCACTCTACCGCAGCATCAACTGCTCGTACAAATACAGTAGTTTGAATTACCCCAAAAAATAAAAAATGAGCGCTGCTAATACTACGAAATTATTACGATTACAAAAAAAAAAGAAACAACAACTTCTAGTAGTCATTCTATCTACCTAAAAATTATGATACTACATGGAAAATTGAAGAAATTTTAATATTGAACATTTATTAATGCTAGGCACTAGGCTAGGGCTAGGCACTGAACCTTCACAGATAATGTCACTGTCATCCATGTTTGACCAAGTGCCGCTACAGTGACAGTCGGGTACTCTTCATCAGTGCTGTCTACTGATTGTTGGCCGAGAAAAAGTTTAGTCCTAAAAATGGCCACTAGGAGGCACACTAAACCCAAAACATACAGCACACAGCATAATGACAGCACACTGCAGTATATCAACACACAGCATTATATCAACACACAGCATTATATCAGCACACAGCATTATATCAGCACACAGCATAATGACAGCACACTGCATTATATTAACACAGAGCATTATATAAGCACATAGCATTATACCAGCACACTGCACAATGTCAGCACAGCATACAATGTCAGCTCACTGCATAATATCAGCACACTGCCTTTTACCCGAGTCTGTTTATCTCAAGTTTGAACAAAATCAGTTTAAAGGAACACCTAGTATATAAACACACACAACACACACATTTTATATATATATATATATATATATATATATATATATATATATATATATATATATATATATATATATATATATATATATATAAGGTACTTGATTACAGCCTTGGTTTTAATTTGCTTAATGGTGTCAGTAATCACTCAGCCGCACGAGTACAAGGCGGCGGGTTTCTTGTGTTACTGAAGGGAGAGGCTGGGGTGCATTATCACCTCCCTCTCTTATTGATGTTTATAGTGTGTGCTCACACTCTTGATGCCGTAGCTGCCCCGCAACCTAACACTGGCCAACACTATCAACCACGCAACTGTGTGTATAATATATATATATATATATACTATATATATATATATATATATATATATATATATATATATATATATATATATGTATACATATACTGTATACATACTTACTTTGTCTTTACGTTAGGTTAGGTTAGGTTAGTACTAATGCTATTCATTTATACCATTTATTCTTTACATTATCATTAAGTTAGATAAGATGTCACTGCATATATTCAGGTGTTGAAATGGATGAGAGCGATGTTGGTGATCTTGTGAAGTAAAAGTTGGGCAACTGTATAAATAATATAAGGGATACTGAGAAGTGTCAGACAGAGTTCTCTTAGTTAAACTTAATGCTAGACCCATGAACTCTGTAATCACTCAGGTTAATGCACCAGTAAATGATAGGAAGGCTGAGCCCTCAGAGGAGTTTTATGAAGATGTAAAGAAGATGGAGGAAGCTGTTAAGTCTAATTAATATCCCATTATAACGGATGGTTTAAATACAAAGGTAGACGAGGTGCATAAGGTGTACGACCAGGTGTTGGGTCAGGGAGAAGGATAGTGATCAGTCTCAGGTAAGCTTGGCACTGACAGGTGAGAACGAAGGAAAGATACTGTTGAAACCTTTTACTTTGCTATAACTTTGGATCAACTTTATTGTCTCAAGTTGGTTGTGGGAGTGAGAACAGTGGTGAAAACAATAACATTCTGGACTGGACGATATAGTACACACGCATACAGGCACACACACGTACACACACAAGCACATATGCATACACAAAACACACACACACGCACGCAAACACGCGCACACACAAACACACACAAATAAAGAAACACACACACACACACAAACACGTGTACAGCATCATTTAACAACAACTCAACACACGACATTACTCCAAACCAAATCTTTCACTTCGGAAGCAAATTGGTTGATACATAATTAGATACAACCTGAGCACACACAACTTCACTTAGAGACGAAATAATTAGTTCCAAGAATGGCAGCCAGGAAACAACAACATAACAGAACAGTATAACTCACTTTACGGTGCCAAGGAGGTACAAAAGTTTTTATTAAATATACTAAATGAAAATAATATATAAGTTGAAATTACCTACGAGATGCAACTTCACTCCACTACAACAGATCAAGATGAGTGAATGATGAGTGAATGATGAGTGAATGATGAGTGAATGATGAGTGAATGATGAGTGAATGATGAGTGAATGATGAGTGAATGATGAGTGAATGATGAGTGAATGATGAGTGAATGATGAGTGAATGATGAGTGAATGATGAGTGTTACTAATACAGATGATGCTGAAATCGAGTCTCACTTCACTCATCTTCACTGAGAATCATTTCATATGTTGGGTTTTATGGGCAACAACAATACAAAAATTAAAGCATGTCACATAATGTCAAGAACTTTTGTTTCATATTTAAAGTCAGTTCCGTCAAGGTATTATTGAGGAGTCGTAGAACCAAAGGCCAGATAGTACTATAAAATACCAAAGAGTTCTTATAAAAGCCGCCGGGGGTCAACTTCATTCTAAGTCGATCCAACACAGGATGATCCCAATGAATGTTGCAACGTTAAGGTATTGTTCAGAAACAATGAACCTCCCCCCCCCCCCCCCCGCTTCCTCCCCACCTTAAAAATAAATGAAAGAATTGGTTCTCATAGCTATTGTCAGAGAGCAACTTTCCTAAAACAATTCAGCACGTTGCGAGATGCCAAGATAAATGAGAGTCAGATGTGATGGGAATCAACTGAATCGCTGTCTAAATGTGTCCACAAAACCACAGGGAGCATCACGACATGACCAGAGTGTCTCGGGTACGAAGGAATTCATGGAGTCGGTCTCCAGAAGCGATCGGTGGAGAAAAATTGTAATACATCAATAACAATGACCGTGTGAAGTGAGGTTACCCACAGCAGCTAACTCCGCTACCCAAAGGCAAGACACTGTGTGTTGGTCGGCAGGCTGGCAGGTAGGCAGGCAGGCAGGCTGGCAGGTAGGCAGGCAGGCAGGCAGGCAGGCAGGCAGGCACAAGGTTGAGGGATGACTGGGCAGGCGTTGCTATTGAACAAACACGCCCCGCTACGCTAAGGAAGTCAATTAAGACGAGTACAGACTTTTTACGGCCTCCAATAATTAGTTTCTATACATGCTCGTTCTACAGGAAAAACGCATGCATGTAGTCTGCTAACACAACACGCTGACAAAAGCTTTTGCATTTCTTTTTGTTTTAAAATTCATTGGAGCTATGTAGCCGGGTCTTTGTCAGAGCAACTACAGCACTAGGACTCTGGGATTTTGAACACATAGACTTGGCTTTTTTTCCGATTCTGGGGAGCTGTGTCTGCACCGTGTGGGGGGAGACACAGAGTCTGTGATCAAGTCGGGGACGCTGGTGGCTTTCCTGTGAGTGTGTGTAATTGGTGTTCTCTCAACTGTATAGAGTTGCTTCACGCTTCTGTTGTATTCATTCTCTTCCAAGTTCCTGTTGGCTCTTCCTGGCCATCTGTTATACCGGTACTCCTTTAAGGATATGCAGTACCTCCAAGAAGCACTTCAAGGCTCTATTATACTATTCTATCCTCTATAAGACTTTCTCGTACTCTACAACACTTTTTCAAGCTTTTATACACTGTTCCTGTCTCTACTACAGCCTTCAAGTTTATGTACAGTAGACCCTTTCAAGCTGCTATACAATCCCCATGGGTTCCGGAAGGCTCCTCCACTCTTAATAGTCTTCTAAGCTTTAAGTGATTTTTCTAAGCTTAAACATGCTTCTGATATCTCTACCATTAGACTCTTTAGACAGTTAAATCCTCAACTCTGTGTGTCCTCAAGGTTCTGTTAGCAGCTCGGGTAACCCAAAGACTCCTTAGAGCTCCTCACCTTTTAGCTAGACTCTTAAATGTTCATCCAATCTTCTCTATGTCAGCTATCATTTTATGGCTTTGCTGAGCTTCATCGAGGTCATTCTAGCCTTTTCAGACTCGCACAGCTTCTCCAAGTCACCAGCAATGATTAGAAAGACTGGTAATTATAACTCATTAAGATTACACGAAGATTATTTCCCCAGTTTATTTCACCTGATGACCTGACCTGACCTAACCTAACCTGACCTAACCTAATCTGACCAGACCTAACCTATAACTGCCCTAGGGAGTGATAGGGTGTTCAATCCTCAGGTGAAATATGCTGAGGGGGGTTAATCTTCAGGTGAGCTTGTTATTCCCCTCACCTGGATTCACACTCTTCCCTGCTAGTTTTTACTGACAGTCGCTTCACTCGTTACCCTGGACTCTTGGTGTACCCCCATTTACCACATCAATTATTACGTGCTGTAAAATGTTCTGAAGTCTGTGTCCAATTCCGTGTTCCTTTCGTGCCAGCAAGATATTCTTTTTAGTTTGTCACGATCCTAATATTTAAACACAATAAAATAGCTGAGGTTAGGTTAAGTTAGGTTAGGTCACTGGTGGGCAGGGACACTACTTCCCTGACGTAGGACAAGTGGGGGATATTACATCATCAATACATCATCACTTGAGGTCACAATTAATATATATGTCAGATGAGGTTACCACACCTAGTTTCTCTCAGTTAAGGTCAATAAACACACACACACACACAAACACACACAGTCTCTGGCTAAGTCAACATCTCTCCTGCCTTAACAATAAACCCGAGACGAGGACCTCATACCCGACCTTCAGGAGAGAGTGTCCCCGAGTCTTTCACGTCAGTAATAAAGTGAAAGGAATCCTCCTCCTTCCTCACATCTTAAGACTATGGAGTGTACTTTATACCGGAGTTTCAGTAGAAAGTCCTTGCTTTCTCTTCCACCATAATAAACATGTCCCCCCCCCCCTCCTTCTCTTCCTCCTCCAACTCCTGAACGTGTCTCCTCAAGAGGTTGCGCCAAATGTTTTGCTTCTTGCAGTTTGCTCACGGAAGTTCCTGGTGCGTGGTCTTTGATGCCGCCAGGGGGGGAGTGTAGTGTGATCAACGAGGAAGTTGTTGATAGTGTAGCGGCAGTCATGTTCCTCACACAGTCACCACACCCACCTCCTCCACACTGATCCAGGTCACACAGTCATGTTTCCACTCCGGGTTCCAGGTCACACAGTCATGTTTCCACTCCGGGTTCCAGGTCACACAGTCATGTTTCCACTCCGGGTTCTGCTCATACAGCTGTACTTAAATTTCACTGACATGGTTATACTGGCAGTTGACAAGATACAGCATTAGTTGCTGTAAAAAGCAGTTACAGTCATACTCTCATACTTCCTACTGTTAGGTATCAATATATCCAATAATAGTCATACTTGCTGTTACCAGTAATACCATCTGTTACCAGGTAATAGTTACTCCTGTTGTCAGGTATTAGTCATAACCATATTAACAGTGGCCAGATTTCATACTTACTGTCGTCAGGAGGGAGAGAAAATCATACTTAGTATACACTGATCTTAATGGCACTCATACGACACAAAAGCAGAATTCCAATCATACTAATCCTTACTAAAGTTCTCATCATACTCACTCATACTACACTCTTATTGCAACCAAGTTCTAAACATACTCATCATTCACATAAAGAGATTCTAATCATACTCCAGGTAAGGCCAGGTAGTTTTAATCACCAACCCCCCCCCCCCCCACCACACACACACAGAGGTAGCAGTCACACCTCCATGGTCTACGATCCCTAAGTAGCATTCATCAGTCCTTGTGTCTATTGTAGTGTTCAGGTTCCAGTCTCACAGTCACGCTTGTTAGCACTGGCGCTACGTTAAGACAGTTACGCTCGTTGCTTGAGTAATGGTCACGCCGTCACGCTTCTCTCTCAGATGGTCGGCACTAGAGAGAAGTGTACAGCCTTCTCTCCTTCCTACGTTCCACCCGTCCTCCCTTCTTCCTCCCCATCCGTCTTCTCTCCTTCATTCCTTTCTTCCTCCCTCATTCCTCTCTTCTATCCACGCCCTCATACCTTCTAAACTTCCTCTCTCCTTAATTCCTTTTATCCTTTCTCCCTCCCTGCTTCATTCCTTCCATCCGTCCTCCCTCCCTCCTTCCATCCGTCCTCCCTCCCTCCTTCCATCCGTCCTCTCTCCCTCCTTCCATCCGTCCTCCCTCCCTCCTTCCATCCGTCCTCTCTCCTTCACTCCTTCAGGTTAGGTTAGGTTACGATAGGTTTGATTGCTCTCAGTTCACCCTAAAAATGTTGTTGATGCTCACCAAGTCATGAACCTGAGGACCAGATGTGGACAAATTACTGAGAGTTTTATTTTGCTGTGAACAATGTGTGAGTGACTGCTGTTAGTTATGCTGTTGTCTGCGCCGTGTTGGAGCTGTGCTGGTAAGTTATGCTGTGATGGACTTCAGATCTATACGATGTCTGGTGGAACTATCAACGATGCTGTGTGGGAAGGATAGCGATTGGCTTGGCTATCAGTTCTTCATTTATGATTGCAAGAAGGCGGACGGACAGATGGCCAAACAGACAGACAGACAGCGGATGATATCAATACGATTCATAAAAAAAAATAACAAACTTGACAGAGTGAACTATGAAAAGAAGACCATATTAACAAGAGTGACCAGGACTTATTCTCTGACTACATTATCCTGCACTAATAAACAACACATCCCTCACAAGAAAAAAATATCCATTCGACATGTCAGAAAAAGCGTTCATTGGACTGACTAACACTGTCAGAAATGTGGAACTCGACGATTGTACAACAGTGACGCAGGAAATGTATTACCCACACGAATGTTATGCTTGTGCTGGGGATGATGACAATCGCCTCTAAATCTCTCTTTTCCTGCGATTTCCCGCACGACACAACCACCTGCCAACCGTGCCCTATAATGAAAGGTGTTTCCAGGTATCTACGCTCTCTCCTGGATGATCAAAAAGTCATGATTGTGCTTAGAAAATACCAACATACATCTTAATGAAAAAAAATCAATTTACCCACCAAACTCACATGAGAGATATATGGATACATGTTTTTCATCAAGATAAATTCCGACGTCCAACTCTAAACGTGAGCCTGACTTAAACAGCTGACTGACATGTGACGGTGAATTCTTCCTAACACTCGGGAATCAGACAAAGGAGTTTCCAGGCAACGTTTCATATGCAGGAGGACATAATGAGAGGGAGTGTGAGGATGACACACCTCTGAGTGTTATAACAGCAACAACAAGGGTAAGAGTAGAGGGTCGTTTTCTTTTTCACATCGTATAATATTCCCGTAATGGACAGACTATGGATTAAACAGTAAGTATGTAGGAAAATAAATACTAAATGGAAAGAAATAATATACAAAAACTGATGATAATAATAAGAACAGTGAAATAAGAAAGAATGTAGAAGGAACACTAAGACTAATAACAAAAATACTAACAATTATAACACCAATAACAATAATAACAACAATAATAACAATAATACAGCTCCATCTCCACAACATAACACATCTACTATGTTATTCACTAGAGAAACACAGGCTCGAATACTCGTAAGAATTAATGACAATGTGAGAGGTGTACAATTCCCACTGAGCTGCGTCCTTGGAAGGGGTGTCTAGTCTCTAAACACCTTAACACATCTCCCCCAAGTACTCTTCCTTCACTAATATGTTCCGCCTCATGCTGAATAAATTGATTGTTCATTTCCAGGAATTTTCTACCTATGGATGTGTGAATTCAGATTAAATTATGTATAATAATTATAACCAGCTGGTGGCCGTAACACCTACCACCACTATCACCACCAACACTATCACCATCGCTATCATCAACACTACCACTATCACCACCACTATCACCACCAACACTATCACCATCGCTATCATCAACACTACCACTATCACCACCACTATCACCACAACTACCACCATTTTTATCATCACTACTAACATTATCACCATCGCCTCTATCACCACAGCCTCTATTACCACCACCCTCTTTCACCACTACCACCATTATTGCCAGCCAACACCACCACCGCCACTATCACCACCAAAACGAAAGCCACTATCACCGCTACCACTATCACCTACAGCTAGTGGACCTAGCACCCGCCACTACCATCACAGCCACTACCAGCACCACCACTATCACCACCACTATCACCACCGCCTCTATCACCAGCACCACCACTATCACCACCACTACCACCACCACAACCAATTCACCCAACAAAACCCGACAGCTTGATCTCTGAGGCCGGCAATCATTACACGGGGGTGTTATCCGTTTACACGCCCAAATAGAACCCGGACATTTGCAATAATTAGTGGCCGGATAAAAAGCTATAATTGTAATATGGATTTAAGCAGAGTTTTGCTGATCTTTAGCAATTACCAGTCGACACGGTACATATTCTGCTGTCAGCCACCCCACGCACCGCCCGATACAGACCAGCCACGCAGTTTGATTCACTTGTGCTTACATATTGTACTAGTCGCTCTTAGTCGCTCTCATGTGTAAGATACAGAGCTTCGTTTTACAGTGTTTGTTTGGTCGTTTGTTTTGTTGGATGGTTTTTACAGAAGTGAGGAAGGTGGACGAGTGATTGTCAAGTTGATGGAAAATATGTTAGGGATAGTCATGATGTTTACGGCCATATGTATATGAGCATGTCCACACACACACTACAACAAAATTCAGCCCATAAGAGCCCGCACCGATAGATATAAGAACAGCACCATCCCATCTATTGTTAAAATAATAAACAACTCCTGATTTATGTACTGTACAGCCCTGTAAATGTATTCAATGCATATTATATCATTTTGTCTAAATCAAATGTAAGTCTGTATATTTTCAGCCACCGACTGCAACTCTATTAATAAACCGTTTATTATTATTATTATTATTATTATTATTATTATTATTATTATTATTATTATTATTATTATTATTACACACACACACACACACACACACACACACACACACACACACACACACACACACACACTGGAAAATACAAACAAAACAAATTACAAAAACATTCTTCCTTCAAATCTGTTAAGAAAATTATTTGTAATTAATTTACTTAAACCATTTATAAACAGCAAGTATATAACAGCACAACACTAACTCAAAAGATAGATGATACTTAGGAACAGGTAATGTTCAGCAGGCAGGTGCACGGAGGCGAGCGGGTGCCAAGGTGGGTGGGCTCGTGCGGGTGTTAGTGTGGGTGGATTCATGTGGGTGTTCGTGTCGGTGGGTGGGTGGATGGGCTCTAGCAAGTGTGCTGGGTGGGTGGTTAAGGTTGGCAGGGTGTTAGGAGGTTAAGTGGGTGGGCTGGTGAGGTTGTGCTGGGTGGGTGGGCTCTTGCAGGTGGGCTGGTAAGGGTGTGTAGGGTGGGTGGGCTCAGCTGTGTCATCTCTCAGTCACAAGATGAGACGAAACGCCGCATAAACGTGACGTCAAGCAATCAACACAACACTCCTCAGTATAACTCTCACTTAATACTGGCGAGAGAGAATGTGATAGTTCTCCTTCCAGCTGTGAACTCTGATACGGCCCACAATTTACCATCATAAAAGAAAAACATCTGTGGAATAACTTGTTGAGAGTGAATTTTTCCCCATGCAGGTGTAAGAGTCGACTGAGCGTTTCTGCTATTATAAACGCAACGAGTTTTGGCATCTTGCTACACTTTGCCGAGGTGTTCATCATGCACGACCCGCCAGATACCGACCCACCATTAAGGAACTTGAGTGTGTGGGACCCAATCTACACGTGTGTCTGAATAGAAGCCAAAATAAAATAATAATAAATAAGCTAAAGAAAAGCTTCACTTTGTTCACGCACGCGAAATAAACTGAAGGACGAAGGCAAACAGAAAGTGTGTCCTTTGTTGTAAATTATTCGTTCGTCTCTTTTTATTTCTTTCATTTATTTACTTTCAGAGGTGTTGGTGATGGTCGAACGAGGTGAGCAGCCGTGACGGTCATCACCATAAAAAAAAACCCCGACTGGGCTACAACCAAACCTGTCTGGTGGTCGCTAATGCAGAACAAAGCCGTGAGTCTGACAAAGTGGTGCACCAAGGAGGCATTAACCAGCTGTCATGAGCAGGTGTTTATACAACTGGTGATCCTGACAAGTGCGGATAGAGGGAGGTGTATTGGCAATGCAAAAGACAGGTGTAATATGTAGGTAATCAGTATTAGAGTGACAGGTGTGGTTAGGTGCGGGCAGATGGAGTGGGGGATGAGGCAGTGAGCAGCGGGTGAGGGCCGCCCTTCTCGCGGGTCAGTCCTCCTCTTCCTCCTCACTGATCCTCCAATATTCAGACCAAGATCTTGCTGCTGCTGTGACAGGCTCGCTGGACAAGCCCCGGTTGTTCTCCCGACACGGACACTACAAATACTGCTTTTCCCATCGCTGTTACCTAACACAGCAACACTGCCAGCGCTAACACACACACTAAAAGTACGTGTGTTTTGTTTTCGTTACTTCGTTAGCGAATGGAAAATCGCCAAACACCTTGATCTATCAATGAGGTTTGATTGCTTCCCTTTTATTTGTACGTGTTGAAACTGACGACCACTTTGAGCTACTGCCTTTAAGCTTCCGAATTAGATTACGAGGCTTATCCACCTAACTCTATTGCTTTCGGTGGAGATCAGTCATAGGTCAAGCTCATAGTCACTGAAAATATAACAAATTCTCGCCATATCTCGACTCGCGCGCTGAGCCTCAGAGATATTCCCCAAAATATAGACACAGTTCATGATTGAGGAACAGCTCGAAGATTGTGTGTCCAATGAGTAACGTTTATATCACCATCTTTATCATTAAGATTATGAGAAAAAAAATCGGTAAAGGTGATATTTTGGCTTCCATTATCTAAAGAAAACCTACATTACAGGAGACAAAGTTATAGTAAAATGTATCATACCTGCGTGGCGTTACAGCCTATGATATTTTTATAGCCTATAGGATTCTCCCCCGATGTAACATCATAGAGATATTTTTACTCTGGGTCTGGTTAATGTTCAGTATGTATGGTTAAGCAGCAGGTCGTGATATTTTATAACTTTCCGTTAATATAAGAAAAGGCTCGACTAAAATTCACCCAAAGTTCGAGTTAGTTTTAGTATTGTATTTAACTGTGATAATAGTAAATATATATATTTTTTTATTCTGACTCTTGACCTGCAGCACAGTAGTCATCTGCCAAGTGAAACTCTTAAAAGACAAATGAATCACCAGTTAGGTCGAGGGGCGGTGACGGGTACCAGAGAGCGAAGAACATCATCACTACTGTCCCCGTCGCCCCGGATAGGGTTGAGACCATGGCAGCTGGTGACGACACATATACCCGCCCGACACAGTAACGCCTGACATACGAGAGTCAGTACGACCAACAACACTGGTAATTAGTCACACAACAACAGCACTGGACACCGGCTGATGCAACACAAACACCGCCACTCGTCTCCCCGTATCTGGACTGTCGTATCGCTCGCTCACTCTAGGACAGAATCCCACAATAACCTAAACTTAAGTCTTGGAGAAACCTGAGCTGATGGAATTTTGTCCAGGTATCTCGATGGTTGCACGTTGTTACTCCCGCTCGTCTTGGTGTTCAGGTGAGAGAGCCAGATAGGTATTACTGCACGACTTCATATTGTCAAGTGTCGGGGAGGAGGAGGTGGTGGTGGTGTACACCTCTAGCCAAGCACTGTTGACTACCTACAACACATTCCTATCTTGTATCTAAAGAAATCTTAATATTTTCCCACATTCGACCAAAGTGCTGCCACGGGCTTCCAAAAATCACGTATTTTACCTCCTAAATGGTGCAGCCAGAGAGGACTTGATGACAAACTCCCTGACGATTGTAATTCAGATTGAAAAATTGTTGTTCTCTAAGTTACTTACCGACAATGTTAAGCTTCTGGTGTTTTTCGAGTGTTCAGAATAAGCTCTTGTTTTTACTACTCTTTGTCAAAGCTTCCAACTGCTGATGCTTTACCTTTCAGCTGGTGTTTATCTCCTCAGCTTACCCAACGTAAACCTCTTGTTTTTCCCTTAGTTTTCCCAGCTTAAAGATGATCTTGTTTTTTCCCCTCTTATAGCTGTGCTGTTTTATCCTTAAGTTTACCTAAATGGAGACAATGTTGCATTTTTTGACACAATAATATATATTTTGATGCCTGATATTTTTGGAAAAGTTACATGCAATAGAGACCAAAATTTTAACAATATAAAAGAATTGACACTTTTTTTCCAAATTTAAATTTAATAATCTATTTTTTTTTATAAAATATTATATTTATTTGAGACACCGTTGGATTTTTTAAGACAATGATAATTTATTTCAAGACAACATTGATTTTTGTCTATGTATTTTCTCTACGGTTACGTCAGTCACTCCCCACCTCTAAGGGTTGTTGTTTTCTGTAACCTTCTGTATCGCAGCAGGAGTACTGTACTTCGCGCCCCTCAACACGATCCTCAGCTTACCTGTGTCTCCCTGGGATCCTCCAGCTGCCCCGGGCGTGTCCCTTCACTCCTTCACCCCATCGCTACCCTTTTTTCACCCTTCACTGTCTCTTTTACTCTTTGCTGTCTCCATTGCTTCCTCATTCACCCCTTCCTTCCTTCCTTCATCCCTTCGTCGTCTCCTTCACCCCTTCATTATTTCAATACCATCTCTTCACCATCATCACCCCCATCTACTCCACCATCCCTCCACACCCACGACCAATTCTTCCACCACCTCCAACACTATCTTCTCCAGCCTCCCTTCTCATCACCACCACCAACATCTCCAGCTTGGAGCCCCCCCCCCCCCATCACAAGCCTCCCTCTTTCCCTCCACCACCATCCTCCCTCCCCCACCACCTCAACCAGCCTCCCTCCCTCCCCCACCACCTCCACCAGCCTCCCTCCCTCCCCCCACCACCGCCACCAGCCTCCCTCCCACCACCAGCCTCCCTCCCACCACCAGCCTGCCTCCCTCCCTCCACCAGCCTCCCTCCCTCCCCCCACCACCTCCACCAGCCTCCCTCCCACCACCAGCCTCCCTCCCTCCACCAGCCTCCCTCCCTCCCCCCACCACCTCCACCAGCCTCCCTCCCACCACCAGCCTGCCTCCCTCCCACCACCAGCCTCCCTCCCACCACCAGCCTGCCTCCCTCCCTCCACCAGCCTCCCTCCCTCCACCAGCCTCCCTCCCTCCACCAGCCTCCCTCCCACCACCAGCCTACCTCCCTCCCTCCACCAGCCTACCTCCCTCCCTCCACCAGCCTCCCTCCCTCCACCAGCCTCCCTCCCTCCACCAGCCTCCCTCCCTCCCTCCACCAGCCTCCCTCCCACCACCAGCCTCCCTCCCTCCACCAGCCTCCCTCCCTCCACCAGCCTCCCTCCCTCCACCAGCCTCCCTCCCTCCCTCCACCAGCCTCCCTCCACCAGCCTCCCTCCCTCCACCAGCCTGCCTCCCTCCCTCCACCAGCCTGCCTCCCTCCCTCCACCAGCCTCCCTCCACCAGCCTGCCTCCCTCCCTCCACCAGCCTCTCTTCACCACCTCCCCACTGTTGATAATTTCACCTACGTCATCATGTCGTTGAGAACACAAGATGCTGTTTCCTGTTGATGTGTGAGACGATATTTTTACCCTCGCCTTCAACACCTCCCAGATACAGTGTTGAATTATGCTTGACACAGGACTTGGCTGCACTACAGACCTCACCTGTAGATACGTATTTAAGCTACATAATACACCCCCCCCCCTCCAATACGCAGATGATAGGATGCTGGCGTATGTGTAATCACCAGTCTCTCCTACCTCCATCGTGAACATGAACTTGACGGTGGAAATTAACCTGAACGTCAAGATTACCTTTCATTAAAATATTCAAGAATTAATCAGTTTGTGTGTTCTAACTCACCGAGGAAGATAAGTAATAGTTATAAAAGTTAATTCAGATTAGGTTTTCATTATCCTCTTCGGTTCACGCGCACACACACATACGGACATCCTCTAACATTTTAATACACACTAATTGTAATGTTTTAGTGAGTGGTCAGTATCTCACGCCGTGTCCCATATCTGAGGATATTTTTCTCTTTATTTAATGGACCATAAAAAGAACTTTATGGCAAAAACCAACATTTCGGGAATCACTAACGAGAGACCAACTAATTAGGTTGGGTTAGTTTTTTCATGGTAATTATTCGTTTGGTTTTCCGTTTTCTATCAAAGGTGCGGCCACAGTGAACACAAACACTGTTTGTAACATGTGTTGGCGACTGTGTTATCAACACGTTCAGCGTTCAATCCACACAAACGTATCATTGTTAGGAACACTGTTGTAAACCTGCTGGACAACAGTGTTGATAGTTGTTTGGACCGAAGATGGTAACATTGGTGGTCACAATGTTGTAACTGAATCCACATCAATGGCACATATTTTAGTAACATTGTTGGCAACATTGTTAGAAGAACATAGCTGATCTAGTTGACAACACCATGTCGGCGAGTGAGGTCGTTGGAGGGACATGTTTGTTTCTGTCCTGGGCTGTAGGAAAGCTATGCTGTTTGTTGATAGCAAAGCAAACCACTTCACTGTATACGATGTATACCAGATATCTTCCCCCCTGCTTTATTTGCCTCTCGCCGGTACGGGCCAATCAATGATTTAATTTTCTTTTCTACCTCTACTCTGTTTACATTTAATACTTGGGAAATCTTCTTCCACACATCCATGTTTCTAACCTTATTATTGTAATCCACATTTGTGGGAGTGATAGAGTACGATCAGCATGAGCACGTGTTCTTTCCTCCACTCCATGCTGACTCGGGTAGACTGCGGCACCAACTGCCACACACCTTCCTCGTCAACTAGACAAACTGCTGCCACTTGGAGTCCACACCATTACTAACTACCAGTGTTGCAAACTTAAACGTCACCACCGGGAGACCGTTGTATGTTACCAACACTCTTCTCATTTATAATGTAGCCAACATTTTCGGGAAATCGTCATCATACTGTTAACAGTGTAGCCAACACCTGTTACCGATAATGTTTGCATTGCATCCATACCAGCTGTTGTACACAACAACGTTACTTTGGTGTGGCCCCGACCTTAAGAGTAACTGCGAAATTATGGTCAGCAAAGTCGGCTCTACAACACTGATTTTTTTAACCTTTGACCTCATGACGTAAAAAAAATTAAAAAAAGGCCTTTCGCACCGGGACAAGATAACTGGACAATATGAAGGTCACCAATTACGATTTTGAGATTATTTTTTTTAACAACAACAACGTTGAACTTTGACCCAGACAACCAAAATCAAAAGTGAACTTCACTTTTCTTGGTGTAAAACACCATTGCAATATTATGTTTATCAGCAACTGTCTAGTAACCATAGAAAATTCTGAAACAACTCACAAAACATCAGCTCAAAAAATATCAACTCACAAAACATCAACTCAAAAAATATCAACTCACAGAACATCAACTCACAAAACATCAACCCACAAAACGTCAATTCACAAAACGTCAACTCACAAAAGTCAACTCACAAAACATCAACTCACAGAACGTCAACTCACAAAACGTCAACTCACAAAACATCAACTCACAAAACATCAACACACAAAACATCAACTCACAAAACGTTAACTCACAAAACATCAACTCACAAAACATCAACTCACAAAACATCAACTCACAAAACGTCAACTCACAAAAGGTCAACTCACAAAACGTCAACTCACAAAACATCAACTCACAAAACATCAACTCACAAAACGCCAACTCACATAACGTCAACTCACAAAACATCAACTCACAAAACATCAACTCACAAAACGCCAACTCACATAACGTCAACTCACAAAACGCCAACTCAAAAAACGTCAACTCACAAAACATCAACTCACAAAACATCAACTCACAAAACGCCAACTCACATAACGTCAACTCACAAAACATCAACTCACAAAACATCAACTCACAAAACGCCAACTCACATAACGTCAACTCACAAAACGCCAACTCAAAAAACGTCAACTCACAAAACATCAACTCACAAAACATCAACTCACAAAACGCCAACTCACAAAACGACTCTCGGCGAAATCTCGGTGTGTTCGTTCAAGTTCGACAATCACAAAGGCAAGACAAGAGTCGGAAAGCAATATCTTAATGTCTTCTCTGCGTATGATGTGTGGGTAGAAATACGCCGATGACCTCTGACCTTGACCTTTGTGCCCGTGTTGACCCCCTTTGACCCCCCTCCCCCGAAAAAAGTTCTATGACTAACTCGATCATATGTGAAAATTTTCTTATTGATTGAATGAAGAACTTTGACACAAGTACGACTCAGAAAGAGTAACCTTTTTCAACTGACTTTGACTAAAATTGTGCACTGTCGAGTTATTCCTTGAACGATAAACTATGAAAATTCCTTAAAGATTGAGTGACAACTATAAACACTATTGCTAACAGACGAAACATACTGAAAAGAGAGACAAACCCATACACTCACCTGGGCATAATACCTGATAATTCATCTACTTCACTAAGCGAGCATAATAACTAGAGTAATAATACCCAAGGGTTTATAATGCTCACTTAGACCTTAAGACATGACCTTCAAGTACAAACAAAGATTTTAAATTCAAGATGAAGATTTTTCACAAACTTTACCGTAGATGATTCTTCTGGAACGAGGACACAACTAATTGAAAATAAACACACATGTAGGAACGCATACACATAAACACAGAATATATACAAAAACACAAATGCGACAAATACAAACAAAAGAGAGACAAATATATAAACAATCAATCAATCACACACACACACACACACACACACACACACACACACACAATAACTACAGTACAAACTAACCCTATGTAAACTAAGCTGTAAACTAAAGTAAACTAAACTAAGCATCAAAATAAAACCTCCCGTACCAAGCCTCTCACCTAACCTAACCTAACCTAACCTAACCTAACCCTCATCTCCTCATCTATACAGTACTGCATTATGGATAGTCTTATGGAAATCTAAACCCAACTGACAAAAAGTTTAACAGAAAACAAATGCTATTAGTAAAAAAAAAATATGCTATTACAAAATCACAAATATGCTAGTAATAGTCACTCTTACTACATCTTTAAAAATTTTGTGTATTTGTAATAAAAAAAAACTGAGCCCTAAATCCTATCAATAACTAGCAAAAATATAACTAGCCAATAACTATTAAACTCTATAAACAAAAGACAAAAATAACACCACTAACACAAACCAACACCACTAACACAAACCACAACTATTAAATAACCCAATTCAATCAACTATTTCTAAGTTTTAACCTATTAACTATTTCCTAGTTTTAATATCATACTTCAAGTGACACATGAACTCATTCTCTTTCTCTTTTTCCCTCTTTTCACTTTTATATATGTTGAGTAAATATATATGTGGGGAACAAATTTAATTAAGCAGGGCGAGGCTACGTCTGTAAAGCTTTTTTTTGTGTATTTTCACTACAAAATACAAGCTCATAGTGCGGCAAAATATACATTATACAGTCGCCGACCCAGACACTATACTGCTGCTCATCTTGTGTATGTGTATTGTATGTGTATTCTGTGTAGTATGTGTGTGTGTGTGTGTGTCTGACTGTCTAACACACAACCACTACCTCCACCTCACTAACACACTCGTCAAGCTCAGTATAATTTACAAAGCGATGACTGAACGATCAACATTTTCACCATTACATTTTTCCATTCGGTAATTATTTTTGCGTCACGTTCTCAACATCATGCCACAACGAGAGAAAAGAAACACGCGCAAAATTTCAAGCATTAATTAACAAATCCGGGTTCAATTGTTCCTATATCCAGAAGTGCCGTGATTGTGTGTTTTTTTCTTCTCGTGTGTATGTGTGTGTGTGTGTGTGTGTGTGTGTGTGTGTTGTAACTGCCCTCCTAAACCTGTAACCACCCCTCCTTCCCCCTCCACACCTATGAACGATTTAACTATAATACGTGATATAGTTTTCTGACCTAACTGATGGATGTGTGTGCGAGTGAATAAATGACAAGAAAGAGTAAATAGGAAGGAGGAAGGAAAGAAGAAGTGAGGGAATAAGTGAGAGGAAGGAGATAGTTGGGAGACAGGAAGAGGAAGGCAAGAAAGGAAGAAGGAAGACTAGGAAATAGGAAGATGAGGATGGAGGTAGGAGGAGAAAGGAGTGGAGAAGTAACATACAGAAGAGGATAAGAATTACGAGATACTAGTTGGTAACCAGGAGGAGGAGGAGGAGGAGGAGGAGGAGGAGGAGGAGGTTGTGTGCATGATAAAAGGAAGTTTAAAGGTAGGAGGCATCAGGAAGGGCAAAGAAAGAGAAGAAGAAGGAAGCATTAAGAGGAGGTGGTAACAGACGGAGGAGACGGTAGAAAACAGAAGGTAGATAAGTGGAACAGGAGGACGAAGAAGCAGGAATTAGGATGGAAAGAGAACAGGAGATAGGAGGTAGGAGAGGAGGAGGTAAGAGGAAGCAGAAGCAGCAGGGTGACGAGAAGGTGGAGGAGGTGGAAGAGGAGGCGGAGGAGGTGGAAGAGTAGGTGGAGGAGGAGGAGAGATCAGCAAGAGAGGGCGTGTGTACCTGTTCAGTGAGCTCCTCCCGACACTAATTAGCTCATCCCGGTGAATACTTCAACACGGGCTACTGCAGACCGGGGAGCTCACTGTACCTGTGTAGGCGTGGTCAGGCGCGAGGGGTGTGGCGGTGGTGTAGAGACGAAGAGTGTGGGCGTGGTGAGGCTAGGTGAGGTCAAGGGTAAAGTGAGGCAAGAGAGCTGTGGGCGAGGAGAGGCAGGTGGGCTGTGGGCGTGATGAGGGAGGGAGGGAGGGAGGTATGTGCGTGTGTGTGTGTGTGTGTGTGTGTGTGTGTGTGTGTGTTTTGCGAGGCTGGAGTGTGTGTGTGTATGTGTATAGTGTAAGGGAAACAGGTGGGTGTGGGCAAGGAGATGCAAGTGGGCTGTGGGCGTGGCGTGGAGGGAAAGTGGGTTGTATATATGTTGTGAGGGAGTTTATGATGTATGTTGTGAGGGTGGGAGGGGGTTGTGGATGTAGTGAAGCAGGTGGGGTGAGGGTGTCGTTAAGGAGGGTGGGGTGCAGATGTGGTGATACTGTGTTTGTTTCGGTATGGCCTCATCGTCATGGTGTGAGAGTATTATCATCTTGAGCGTTTTGGTATAGTTTCACTGTGGGCGTGTGGGTGTTGTGTCACTATGGGTGTGTGGGTGTTATGTCACTGTGGGTGTGTGGGTGTTGTGTCACTGTGGGTGTGTGGGTGTTGTGTCACTGTGGGTGTGTGGGTGTTGTGTCACTATGGGTGTGTGGGTGTTATGTCACTGTGGGTGTGTGGGTGTTGTGTCACTGTGGGTGTGTGGGTGTTGTGTCACTGTGGGTGTGTGGGTGTTGTGTCACTGTGGGTGTGTGGGTGTTGTGTCACTGTGGGTGTGTGGGTGTTATGTCACTGTGGGCGTGTGGGTGTTGTGTCACTGTGGGTGTGTGGGTGCTATGTCACTGTGGGTGTGTGGGTGTTGTGTCACTGTGGGTGTGTGGGTGTTATGTCACTGTGGGTGTGTGGGTGTTATGTCACTGTGGGTGTGTGGGTGTTATGTCACTGTGGGTGTGTGGGTGTTGTGTCACTGTGGGTGTGTGGGTGTTATGTCACTGTGGGTGTGTGGGTGTTATGTCACTGTGGGTGTGTGGGTGTTATGTCACTGTGGGTGTGTGGGTGTTGTGCCACTGTGGGTGTGTGGGTGTTGTGTCACTGTGGGCGTGTGGGTGTTGTGTCACTGTGGGCGTGTGGGTGTTGTGTCACTGTGGGTGTGTGGGTGTTATGTCACTGTGGGTGTGTGGGTGTTGTGTTACTGTGGGTGTGCGGGTGTTATGTCACTGTGGGTGTGTGGGTGTTGTGCCACTGTGGGCGTGTGGGCCTTGTGGGCGTGTGGGCGTTATGTCACTGTGGGTGTGTGGGTGTTGTGTCACTGTGGGCGTGTGGGCGTTATGTCACTGTGGGTGTGTGGGCCTTGTGTCACTGTGGGCGTGTGGGCGTTATGTCACTGTGGGTGTGTGGGTGTTGTGTCACTCTCCATAATAACCGTCCAACTTATAATCTCTACTGGCGTCTCAACGTTAAGTCTTTACTGAGTTTTGAATGACGGAGTTTCAAAATCCTCCGACTACTGTCCTCGCTTCACCAGCCCTGAGCAGTGACCACTTCCTTCCTTAACACAACCAGAGTACTATTTCTAGGTGAGTACTGACCCTCCTTCTAGATGAATATAAACTAACATATCTTCACTGCTCCTAGGTAAGTACTAACACATCCTCACTGCTCCTAGGTAAGTACTAACACATCCTCACTGCTACTAGGTAAGTACTAACACATCCTCACTGCTCCTAGGTAAGTACTAACACTTTCTCACTGCTCCTAGGTAAGTACTAACACATCCTCATTGCTCCTAGGTAAGTACTAACACATCCTCATTGCTCCTAGGTAAGTACTAACACTTCCTCACTGCTCCTAGGTAAGTACTAACACATCCTCACTGCTCCTAGGTAAGTACTAACACATCCTCACTGCTCCTAGGTAAGTACTAACACTTCCTCACTGCTCCTAGGTAAGTCTAACACTTTCTCACTGCTCCTAGGTAAGTACTAACACTTCCTCACTGCTCCTAGGTAAGTACTAACACATCCTCACTGCTCCTAGGTAAGTACTAACACTTCCTCACTGCTCCTAGGTAAGTACTAACACATCCTCACTGCTCCTAGGTAAGTACTAACACATCCTCACTGCTCCTAGGTAAGTACTAACACATCCTCACTGCTCCTAGGTAAGTACTAACACTTCCTCACTGCTCCTAGGTAAGTACTAACACATCCTCACTGCTCCTAGGTAAGTACTAACACATCCTCACTGCTCCTAGGTAAGTACTAACACTTCCTCACTGCTCCTAGGTAAGTACTAACACTTTCTCACTGCTCCTAGGTAAGTACTAACACTTCCTCACTGTTCCTAGGTAAGTACTAACACATCCTCACTGCTCCTAGGTAAGTACTAACACATCCTCACTGCTCCTAGGTAAGTGTGAACGCCTCACTGACCAACCATTACCTCACGATCACAAATACGCCAGTTAGCACGTTTCCTCTCTCCCCCAGGACCAAAGGCTCACAAAGGGTGCCGGGTGCCACTGAAGAAATGCCAGGGCTAATGACCATCTTGGCAAGAGCCGCTTCACCGCCGCGACCCGACTCAGTTTTTGTACAGAGCCGCTCTTCACACACACCCGGGCCTTCACCTCCCTGCTGAGACGCCCTCTTAATGGGGTCTTTATGGCCCAAAGGGAATTAAAAAAAAGACGAAGGTGAGAAAGGGATTTTGTGGGGTCTTTAAAAAGAAGTTGATTACGTTTTTTTTCTCCGTTTTTTGGGGGTATTTAAGTATTTTTTCCGTTTCCTTAAGTTTGTGAGTTCATTAAGACCCATGAAGAATTAATAGAAGACAAATATAATGATTATGAAGATGAAGTAAATAAAGTGTTGTACGTCTTTAAGCTACAAATAATGAAGAACTTTTTAGGAATTTATTTATCTGTTCTGGATCCATATAACCCAAGAGGCATATAAGACTACGACTACATAATTCCCAATCTTTAAAGATAACTAAATACTTTTGATAACTTATTTTCTTTCTTTTCTCCCCAAGTGTTTACACCCGAGTGAATAACACAAAATGTTCATCATAATGTTCTTCGTGTTGAAAACGTTAAAGAATCTGTGTTATCTACCGTGGGTTAGGTAAGGTCTTCAAGGGCTGAGAAATGGGTTAAATAGAATGTTTTACAGAGAGAGAGAGAGAGAGAGAGAGAGAGAGAGAGAGAGAGAGAGAGAGAGAGAGAGAGAGAGAGACCAAAGTAAGAGCGGAGGATTTTGGGTATTACTATAGTTCAGTTAGTAAGTAAATATAAATAGTTGAGTCGAGTGATGGATATTCATATGGTGAGGAGGAGGAGGAGGAAGAGCAGGAGGGGGAGGAAGAGGAAGAGGAGGAGGAAGAGCAGGAGGGGGAGGAAGAGCAGGAGGGGGAGGAAGAGGAAGAGGAGGAGGAAGAGCAGGAGGGGGAGGAAGAGCAGGAGGGGGAGGAAGAGCAGGAGGAGGAGGAAGAGGAAGAGGAGGAGGAGGAAGGGCAGGGGGAGGAGGAGGAAGAGCAGGGGGAGGAGGAGGAGGAGGTGGAAGAGGGAAAGCGGGGGGGGGGGGGGTGGTAGGAGGAGGGGAGGAGGAGGGAGAGGAGAGTTTAGAGATATGTAAGTCATGTTAGTCACTCGTGTTCTCAGTTTACGACACTCGTGTTCTCAGTTTAACTCACTCGTGTTCTCAGTTTACGTCACTCGTGTTCTCAGTTTACGTCACTCGTGTTCTCAGTTTACGTCACTCGTGTTCTCAGTTTACGTCACTCGTTAAACAGATAAAATGAATCTTGAATTTAAAATTTTCCTCCAAATGGATTTTAATGGCGGTCTTGAATTAGGTCTACCAGCTAGGTCTGTCCCTTAAAGGCCAAAAAAAAAAAAAAAATCAAAACAAACTCATTTCTTTAGTTCTATATTACAGACCCTGACCTTCTGTAATCTCCTAGCGGTGACCCGGTGAACTAATCTTCGTTTACCTTAAAGAAAGACCTCCCCTGATACAGATATACAGTAATACAAAATAAATCAGAATAAAATACAGCGAGTTGACTACATAATATAATGAATACAAACTGCTTCACGGTAATCCAGCCCACAAACAACACACAAAGCCAAGCTAATCTCATCTAGAGCTCGACTGCCCCGTTGCCTGCTGTTTGTCGTGTACAGTGTAACCTCCTGTAGGTAATTGGATCACGGATAATCTAATTTATTGTACAACATTCTCTCTCTGTCAATTAGATTTTATTCAACCGAGCTATGACAGATTGTGACTCTTATTCCACACAACTAAGTGAATTTCAAACTAATAAAATATTACACGACGGTAACCAGTGATTATTTGATGACTAACTTAAGGTAGTTAGTATAGTGAATGTCTGTCAGGTCGCGAACAAATTAGGGGTTCATTATGTAATATTTTTTAAAGAAATACTAACGAACGAATTATATAATAGAAGTAAATATTAATAACCAAATCAAGTAATAAAAGATGAAATAAATACCCAACTGAATAAACTAAGAAATTGATAAGGAGATACTGTAAAAGAACTAGAAATTAAGCAAATTTTACAGAACAAACAAAAATATACTCCCACACCCACACACCCACACACACCCACAGAGGTTGGGATAAGAGGCCGTACATCGTGACCAATAACTTTAATAGATAATAACCCAAGCCGTGACGCATACACCTGGTTAATAGCACTTAAGCATATTTCTCAACAGTAACAGATCTAAACATTTTCATCTCCACGTATTAATAAATGTCACGTATACAGTTTTTGCTCCTACCAAACCTTTCCGTTCATTTCGGCCCAACACATAGGCAAGAAAAAATATGGTAATTGCACAGGGTTTTATATTTTTCGATACACGACAAACGCTGCATCATTCAATAATCATTAGAGTTTAATGTTTCGTGTCAAAACGACCCCCAGAAAAGTAAAGAGTTTCAAATGAGGGAAAATCTTTCTTACTGAATGCTGAAATGAGAACTTCGGGAAAATTATTCAGAACAGTCAGGTCAGTAATACCAGCAACCGTTCGTTCATAATTGTTTTTTTTCCTCAGATTCTTGCCTCTTGACCACCATTACCAGACAACAAATAAAAATCTGGAGAAATTTTGGCTCAATTTACGGATTACTGTGTGAGATTTGTTGTCGACGAGAAGCCCACATTAGTGTCTCGAATATATATTATACTGCAAGCTATAAACTCTGAATACCGGACTGGCGCATGTACTACTTGTCCGCTGTTGGGAGTACAGTATTTTGTTTCCGCACTCCCGTAAAGTACACGCACGGTAACGTTTCTCCTCTACCTGAAATACTTCCTCACGAGCAGGAAATACAGAACAATATAACTTTTACTTTTTGTTTATTGTAAAAATATATAAACAACAGAACAACTAACTTAATATAGTAAACATGTCCTCCATTCCTCAACATTTAAACAAACAAAAAAATATCGAAGAATTTTTAACACTTCCAATATCGTAATTTTGCTTTGTTCTTACCAATTTAACAAAAGAGAACAAAAAAGAAAAATCTAATTGGAGGTGTATATTTCAGGAACCCTTGGTCTTTATTCCTGAGAAAATATTGCTCAATAATTTCAGATCTTGTTCTTTACATATCTTACGACTAACTACTACTATTACTACTTCTTCTCTTCTTCCTCTTATTATTATTATTATTATTATTATTATTTTATTATTATTATTATTATTATTATTATTATTATTATTATTATTATTATTTTATTATTATTATTACTGCCACTACTACCAATACCACTACTACTACCAATACCACTACTACCAGTACCACTACTACTACCAATATTACTACGAAAATCAATCAAAATAATTCCCAAACCCACAGATTTTAAAACTCAATCTCCCCAACTATCTCCTACCCACCCTCCCTCCCGCCTTCCCCCTTCCCTCCCTCACCCCATCCCTCCCTCACCCCCTCCCCCCCCCCCCCACACACCTCGCCTCCTGACAGTGAGAGACATCTGTAAACAAGTTTTGACGACTGGGTGAGTAATTATCACAACCTAACAATTACTAACAGAATCTCTCTCCCAAACTGACCTCGTTGTGACGCTGGGATGATCCGTGAGACCGTAGTGTGAGCGATCATCGTAATGAGCTTTGTGCGTGTATGCAAATGGTCTTTGTAATCTAGAGTTTATCCGAGTCTAATCCTCCCGGTACTTTCCATACACACGTACACAATATATTAATATAGATACACACAATACACATATACACTCAACATACAGGTATACATTTAAAGCACATATTCTCACACACACACACACACACACACACACCCACACACACACATATAGATATATATATATATATATATATATATATATATATATATATATATATACAGTATATATATATATATATATATATATATATATATATATATATATATATATATACAGTATATATATATATATATATATATATATATATATATATATATATATATATATATATATATATATATATATATACAATACTTGGTAACAAAACACATACGTAAACACAAATCACATAAAAAAACGAACACACACCGCCATAATTTACAAACATACATACACAACAAATATGTACACACAAACATACAAAGTAAGATAACATACAGATTGCCCACCTACACACACACACACACACACACACACACACACTTCACGCAAGGAACACAGGTATACACGCAAACAAGCACGGACCTTCACACATACACACACTTCCGGATGCCACCTACTGAACAGTGAGGAAGACTATCAACACCTGTTACGTCACCTTCCTGTAATCATGACACAATACCTTGTTACACCTCACTTGTAATCACCATCAACTAGCTCTTATCACCCCCATCTCACAGAGACCCTCCATTACTCTCTGCCTAAATATGTAAATACCCGTGTGTTTACGTTGGTGCGAGTACGTGTAATTATTATGTAGGGGCGTGTGTGTGTATGTATCCACTCTTGTATGTACTGTGTGTAGGAATGGATATATAGGGAATAAGGACTCCAGCGAGAACAATACCGATAGAATAAGAACAGCAGTAAGAACAGGAACGAGAGACAGACAGACAGGCAGACAAACGGGGAGAGAGAGAGAGAGAGAGAGAGAGAGAGAGAGAGAGAGAGAGAGAGAGAGAGAGACCAGGGAATTTTTTTTGAACAGGAATATAACATTAGCTCATAAAACACATTAGGAAAACAAACGCCAAGTTAACTCAAGGAAATTACTTAGAGTCAGCACAAGAAATACACTTCTAGTCGACCTAAAATAAGACAATTAACACCATATAAACACCACGAGTTCACACAGAAAAATACAATGAGTTAACGTAAGAAAAACACTGGTAGATAAATACAATAAAACACACATGGAGTTAACACAGTGGTAAATAACAGAAGTGTTTAATGCAGGAAAACAAAATTATCAGGACAAAAACATGAAAATTAAGGACAACAAAGACTGATAATTAAAAGAGACAAATAATTGGGTGATAAATGGGTGGAAGGCACAAAGGAGATAAAATTTTGGAAACGAGAAATTATTAATAACTATTTAAAAGAAAAACAAATCCAAGCCTTAAGTGTTAGATAGTTTGCTTTTGTTTGTCTATTAAATAATTCATTTCATTAGTGTGCATGACAGATCTTCCTCAAGGTAAGGTTAAGTCAGGTTAGGTTAGGTGGAGAGAGGGGGGGGGGAGAGTAAAGACAAAGGTAATCAAGACTTTCTCATCGAATTACATTAAATCACACGGGGCAAAAAAGATCCCTCAGGTGTGCCAAACATCCATCAGTAAGATCAGGAGAGGCGTACACTGAACCTATTCCCTCCTCAGCCAAAAATAGCAACAAGATTAAGAGCCAAGACTTTTCGAAGGAGAGTTACACTTGTGTCGTGGGATAAAGAAAACAGATGGAACATAAGATACAATTACATGGCACTTAGGGAGGTGCCAACTCACGCCCGGGGGGGGGGGGGGGGAGTTCCTCTGTTAAAGCTGTGACATTGACCCTTGACCTTTATGACCCTAAAGATATGTCAGCTGTAAATATTCTCATGTTGAATTTGTTTACATGTGTGTGCAGGGTCATCAAAAAATAATGTCCAGGTTTTTAAAAAATGGTTGTTTATCAAAATATGGGAGTTGTTTTCCGATGACCTTGTATATAACGGGAACCTAAAGGTCAGGATCAATACATTTATTAGTCTTTCTTCCACACAGATGATCACAAGTCATCTAACATCAGTAATAATTAATCAAAACATCAGTGGCTTAATATTACACAGCCTACAACTGATGTTTCTTATATTTATAGTAACACAAAAACACAACACATATGGAAGACCTTAATGTTATTATTTACTTTTTTTTTAATAATTCAATATATTCAACCCAAGACAGTAAGTCAAGTAAAAAAAAAAAAATACAAATACAAAATACGATCGTAAAACGTAAACACAAAACACCTTATATGAAAATCGCATTTGTGGGTCCGTGAAAACAATAATTCTATCTACACAAATATATGTATTGAGAGTGACCAGCAACCCAAGAGCGATAACCGTCAACACCATAAAACACACAAACTACTAATCAGTCAAACTAAAATACAATAGAGTATTATAATGTATCCTCTAAAAAATATTCTGAATTACGAAATAAAATGGGAGGTGGGGGGGGGGGGGGGGGGAGATAATACCTTTTAGAACATTAACTGAGGAAAAATACAATTATTATTTTTCCTCGTTGATTTATACCGTAAATCTGAGTATTTTAATAGGAATCTTTTCGATACTCTATTGAATTTCGGCTTCAGTGACGTGTAATTTAGCACATTATATAATTAATCGTTTTCACTTTTAAATTACATAATAAATTGTCACTTTTTAATTACGATATTTATTGTTGTTCACTTGGCTACTATTATTCTACAAGGTGTGTTGTGATTGGCCCTCAGGAACGTCTCTTATAACTACTATTGACATTGTAGACTTAAAGATGAGTTTGCTGGATAATTGACATATTTGTGGATAAATTTCTTGGATAATTCATGCAGTCTTAGGATGAATTTGATGGTTAATTGAGAAGGTCTTAGGATGAATACTTTGGATAATTGACAATGATGTTGAATTTGTTGAGTAACTGATACACAAAGTATAAATTTGCTGGATAATTAACACTGGATAATTGACACTGGATAATTGACTCCAGTTAAATTTACAGGATACTAAAGATACATAATGACAGAAATTTCATTATAATGTATTGTTATTTTTCATTGTAATTCTGACCAACCTTGTTTTACATTATTCTAAATAAGACTTTTTTTTTGTAAAAGCTATTTAAATAATGTTTTATGCTAATTACTAAGAGCATCATATATGACAACAGTTGTAGAAATTATATTATTAAGCCATTATTCTGAGAGAGAGAGAGAGAGAGAGAGAGAGAGAGAGAGAGAGAGAGAGAGAGAGAGAGAGAGAGAGAGAGGTTAAGTCAAGTAGAGTCATCACCCAGCAGGAGGAAATGACTATTTTCCAGGTCAGGAGTCTTGCGTCTGGGTAGTGACATGGTCATTTCCGATGCCGTGGTGATGACTCTAGTGGACCTCTGTGTGTGTGTGTGTGTGTGTGTGTGTGTGTGTGTGTGTGTGTGTGTGTGTGTGTGTGTGTGTGTGTGCATCTCTCTTACGTCATTCATGTGCATCGGTTCATCTGTCTTTGTGTCTTTTCATTTATCTTTCTCTCCATCTGTCTATCTGTTTGTCTGTCTCTGTCTATCTATCCCCTGACTTTACCTGTCTCTTAACTAGTAAAAATATCTGGAGCCTGACACAAAAAAGTCCTCCCATCATTTTATCCTCTGAAGAAAATTTTACCCAGAAGTCCTCCCGAGTTATTTTTTTCCTAGCCTCTGATCATGGACATAAGATCACACACTCAAGATAGAACTTTACCTTTACGCTCTAAAATTCCGTCACACAATTACATGGTTTTTAATGTTATTCCTTCGGGTTGTCTAAGTGTTTAAGACCTGACGAATCTCATTACAATAACTACAGATCCGGCAAATTATATAAATACAGAAATTTATCACAATTTTCATATTTTGTTGATATCTCAAAAAAAAATCCTAAATATGATAACAATAAGATAAAAAAATTTCACGATGACAGCTTTTCGCATCAGTTAAATATAAACTAACTAACCAGCTAATATCAATTTTCGTTGCCCATTATAATACCAGAAATATGTCAACTGCATTTAAGCACAGGTTAAAAAAAAAATATGTATATTATTTTAAATCTTAATTGTCGACGAGGTTATAAAAAGAAAACATCTCTCCGTCAGGTTGTTTCAGCACGGTAATATATAATAAATTGTTAAATGTAAATAATAACGAAAAAAATAAACCATGCTGTTATTTTTACCTGAAATGTAATTAATAAAGTCTACTTCAGTTAAAGAATTATAATATACGCACATATATAGTCAGGGAGTATATATTTAATTAGTGCCATCATTATAATTAAATATCAACCGTGTTAAAATATTTCCACCTTAATCCAACGAATCTTTGGTTCAAATTGTCACCCCTAAGTTGATGGACAGGAATATGCTATGTTACTCAATAGTCAACAAGAGTCGATTTACAGTTAATATTCGGTGTACTTAAGTCATTCACTTCATCCTAGTCCAAACTACAAATGTCTGTAGTCATTATCACCATCATCATTATCTATCAAGTTCACCACAGTACCCGCATGATCAATATTTACCCACTACTGCCACCACTAACACCACCACCACCACTAACACCAATATCACTACAAACATCATCACCACTACAAACACCATCACCACTACAAACACCATCACCACTACAAACACCATCACCACTACAAACACCATCACCACTACAAACACTATCACCACTACCATAATCTCATCACAAACCAACACTGTCACCGTCCCACTACCACCACCACCACCACCCCTCCTAACACACCACACATCCCAACAGCAACCACCACTCTCATCAGCACAGCGCCACAATTAACAACATAACCACAAATAGCACCTCACATCAACAACCATCACTCCACTGTCAAAACATTAGCGGTCCAGAAATACCACCGACAAATGTATAATACTCATCATTATCATTGACGTCTAAAAAAAAAAAAAAAATAAAAAAAAAAAACACGCTCTTTCATCTCAAAAAATAATAATCACATCTGCGGGGTGAAAAATATCTATGAACACAAAGTTGGCGGCTCACTCAGAGGACATAAAGAGGTTGTTTAATCCTTCACGCGGCCATTATGCCTTTTTTTTTATTTTTTTTTACTTCTCGTTCTGATATGATGATAACTATGGGGGGGGGGGGGGGGATCAGAGAGAGACGAGCAGGCAAGGCAGGATGGACCTATGGTGAGTACTCTTGGCCTGGTCACCTCTCACGATCTCCTCCTCTTCCTCCTCTTCAGTTTACAATGCATGACAACCCTTCCCTTTCTTTCCTTCCTCTTCCTTCTACCCTTATTCACTCCTGTAGCCTCTCTCTCTCTCTCTCTCTCTCTCTCTCTCTCTCTCTCTCTCTCTCTCTCTCTCTCTCCCAAGAACTAACCCTTGTATTCCCCTTCATCCCTCGTTTCTTTAGTCTTTCTCAAGTACTGAACACCTTATTCATCATTCCCCTTTCTCTCATTTTCCTCCCTCTTCCATTCCTTCTTCAACCTCCCTCCATCCCTCCCTCCGTCTCGGCCTCCCTCCGCCCGTCCCTCCCCCTCTCCCACATCACAAGAGGCCGCTCAACACATCTGTCACTCACTATCCCTAGGAACAATCTGCACAACAAATCTTCAACTCACTCGACCCTTACACGAAACCCCGCCGTCACACCCACCACCACCACCACCTTTACTGCCAACACCACTACCAACCCTTTTACCAACACCACTAACACTACCACCACTACCAAAACCTTTTTTTTTTAACAACAACGCTACCACTATCACTAACACTACCATTACCAATACCTTTTGACACTAACGTTACCATTATCACCACCAATACCACCACCACCACCACCACTGGATCCATCACCATGATTACTACCATCACTACCAGTATCATCATTACCTCCAACACCACCAGTATCACCAACAACATGATCACTACCGACACCACCACCACCACCACTACTACTACTACTACCACCACCAGCACCACCATCACACAATCCTGCCCACCCGGCCCACACTCCCCCCACCCGCCCACCTCCCTCGCCCACCCCACCCACTCAATTAGAGACCTTTCACTGCGCCCTGGTAAGTGTTTGCAGTGGGGTTGTCCCGTGTTGACCTAAGATAAAGGACCTTTTACACTCACTGTCCTGGCCAAACAGACGCCCTTCCACGAGTGTGAACCAACTTAATAGTAGGTATTAACGCACTAAACAATGCGCGCTCCTAGCTCAAGTCTGGACAAACATGCATTAGCCAGGCGCCCCCCTCTTCCTCCCTCTCAGTCACCGCGGGCGGCCCACGGGATAAATATTGTTGTTTTTAAACCTTTGTTGGGGGTATATTGGTCGTCTGATGCAGCTTAGCTATTACGTTTTAACTCGAGGTATATTTTGTCAGGGTCGGGCAGCGGCTGGTTCTGCTCTGCTCAGATTAATTTCCCGTGTTTGGGTGTCGAGTTTCCTTGTGTGTGTCAGACGGACCACCAGGTGTTTATATTTATCAGCGTCTCCCTCTTCTCCTCTCCCCCCCCCCCCTCTTTCTTCAATTCCAACTTCTTATTCTGATGAAATACTAAAGTGTGGTTAAGAGGTGAGAGGCATCACGTATGAGGAGAGGATTTCTTTCTCCTCTTCGTGAACAAAAAGACGAAGTGTTAAAAGTATTGGTCTTAACCTTCACGTCCATCGACCCATAAAAATAAAATCCAAGTAAATATTTTGTTCTTATACGAAATTTAGTATTATTGTGAACTGTGGTGAGGCTGGGTGGGGGGGGGGGGGGAGGAGGCTGGGTGAAGGGGTGAGGCTGAGTGGGGGGTGAGGCTGGGTGGGGGGGTGAGGCTGAGTGGGGGGTGAGGCTGAGTGGGGGATGAGGCTGAGTGGGGGATGAGGCTGGGTGTGGGGGGTGAGGCTGGGTGAGGGTGAGGCTGAGTGGGATAAGGTATGGTGGGGAGGGTGTGGTGTAAAGGGCAGGCTATGGTGAAGTGAGGAGGATATAGAGGAGTGGGGAAGGTGTGGGGAAGTGGGAAGGATGTGGAGGAGTTGGAAAGGTAAGCTGAAACAGGTAGGGTGTGGTGAAGTGGAGAAGGTGTGGTGAAGAGGGTGTGGTTCTCCTCCCACATCTAGCTGGTTTTTCTCTCTCTGTCGTGTGTGTGTGTGTGTGTGTGTGTGTGTGTGTGTGTGTGTGTGTGTGTGTGTGTGTGAGTGTGTGTAAAGGAAGGGACTGTTACATAAGCAGACACTGACATAGAGAAGAAATACAGTACCTCCAGTTCACAATGTTTATGGTTAGGTTGGGCCATGTCGGCGGCCTTCTGGATATCAACTATTGCCGTCATTAACATCTCTGGTTCAGGTATTATCAAAGTATGTGTAGTGGAGTGAATGTTGCTACAGTGGTGAATCACTTTTGTTAAATCGGGTTGTTGAAGGTCTGTTAGTGCCGAGGCGAAACAGGTGACAACGGACTAGGTCCTTGAAATGGGAATATGACCTAAACGGGAGCCTGACCTAAACGGGAGCCTGACCTAACGGGAGTCTGACCTTAACGGGAGTCTGACCTAAACCAGCTTCTTTAGTTGTGTTTAAAAACCGATCATGCAGTGACTTTGTGTAATTAAAATCATCACATTCTATAGCATGAAATAAACGGAATGATGTAATAATATATATATATATATATATATATATATATATATATATATATATATATATATATATATATATATATATTCTGTTTACACATGTGAAGGAGTAAGACTCACATATGTTCAGGTATATAATTATGTATATTCTGTATTATATATAATGCCGCCCACTCTTCTTCATACACTCTAATGTATTCGCTGAAGATGTGATAAATAACAAAACCATTGGAACTTTCCTGTTATTTTCTGTGTATAATGTGAAGCGCTGTGATTGCAATACACACCAGTCGCTACTCCTAAATCCTCCTCTCTCCAACTGTCACTCGTATGCTTACTTTGTTTCTCATTAATAGTCAATAAACTTATGCTTTAACTAGACTGTATGTGAAGATAATTATGAAGTGAGATATATTCATGTCAATCATCAGTAAGATCTGATTGGTTAAAAATAAAGTTCCCACCCCCAATGAACTCAACAAAACACTCGGGTGTATTTCTGGTGGTAATGACCAAGACAGTACCCGCAGCAACACTTAAACTGGTTCCCTGTTGTCAATATACACAAACAATGGGGAGAGACAGGCGAAAAATATAATTGATTTGTTCATTACTTTAGATGCTGGCCTGGCGATAGAAATGAGAGAGGTTTATCTTCTACAACCGGACAAAAATAAACTTGGGGATAGAAATAATTAGATAATTTATTCGGAAATTTACAATAAATGTGTATAATTTATCCATCTTAATGTATTAATAATTATCCTATGAGTCTGGCGCTAGAATCAATGACATAGAATTTCTCCTCGTAAATGCATAATACTATTTTACACTGAACCTTATAAACTAATGCAGCACACCTAAACACTCGTTATTTTAAGAGTTAAGAACAGACAATTTCTTTTCACGGACACATAATTGATGATTCTGGTACATACTGACCGGCACAGAACATAAAAATACAACACTTTCTTATCCGTCATTCACACGCTAACGGACGAAGAGCAGTGTGTGTGTGTGTGTGTGTGTGTGTTGTACTGCTGGCCTGCATCGCAACCATACACCACTTCCCCTCCGCCCCCCCCCCCCCCCACACACAATCAGTTAGCTAGAAAGTGACAGAAGGAGTATTGTCCGTGGAGTATTAAGTACATGTACGTGATGCATTGTGATTTCTTTCTCTATTTTTTTTTACGACTCGGTTACGGTCGACTACGCCACCATTAAATTCCGTCACGGTCGGGCCCATGGTCAATGCCGTCACAGTCAACAACTACTAGTCGAATGTGTCACGGTCGACTCCACCAAGGTCGACTAAGTCACCGTCAACTCTCGACACCATGAATTCAATCACAATTAAACGGTCTATTTTCTCTAATAACGACCAGACATGTACCTGTATGTTCGTCCAAATATCAAAATATAAATACCACCTTACCTGACCCTGACTGCTGGGTAGTTGTTGAGCATAAAGAATAATTTTCAAGTGTAGTCTTATACAGTAAGTAACCAAGCATCGGTCACTCTTGGTTCACACAACTCCCTCATAACTTACCTAGCCAGACCCACACTACCATTACTTGTTTACTACGGTGAACTTATTTTGTCACCGAGTTATTTTTGGATTTTGTGAACATTAGGAACCTCAGCTTATTTCACCTGAGGATTAAACACCCTAACGCTACCTGGTGAGGTTAGGTTAGGTTACTTTTCGGTGGTTAATCTTAAATTGAAATGAGCTGAGGGAGGCTTAATGTAACCTTATCATTTGAGCACAGTAAACTTTTCTCGTCTTTTGTACAAGTAGTGTTCAGTCAAGGTTGTGTTGTGGTGAAACTTGAGCCCTATGCCTGAGGTGACTATCAATAAAATTCAGTTGCAAATTGGAGCAATATTGTTTGAGTATGTTACTCAGAGAGAGACTAATTTCACTATGATATGACGTACAGCCGGAATAGTCGAGGGAGGGAGGAAGGCAGGGAGGGAGGGAGGGAGGGAGAGGGGAAGGGAATTACAGGTTTAGTACATCTCCCTCTTGACGTCAGTATCGTCCACCCAAAGAAAAGAAAGAAAAAAACCCAATGAACAAATAATTACATCCCGGAAATAAAGCAGTTTGCCAAGTACAACAATTTTGTTTTAATGTCTGTGTTGCAGGTGGTGGTAGAGGAGGAGCGGGGGTTTTAAATTTATTCCAGGTACTCGATGAACCCTGTAAAAAAAAACGCATTTGTTGCCCAAGAATCAAGTTTTAGGTACGACTGTCTCTGGGCACAGTATAGGCTGTGAGTATACCGAAGCCGCCGGCAGTTGTACACGACGGGAACACTGCACCCATAGCAGAACTCCACCTTTCCGTCACGTCGTGGTCAGATGGTCTTCCCCGCGTGTTAAGACTAAGAGCAGTAGCAGGTCATCAGGAGCGAGGCGACCAAGATAATGATGAAGGGGAGGGAGTCAGAGAGGGGAGAGGGTCAGAGAGGGGGGGGAGGGAGGGTCAGGGAGGAAGGGAGGGAGGGAGGGAGAATTTGGGAAGGAGGGAGAGTTAGGGGAGGGAGGGAGCTAAACACCAACCACTTATCAAGACCCTCCTGGGGGTATCCTGAGTGCACTCGTCAATTTTGATCGACAGACTCCCTATAATTCAGTGATTGTTGGACGGAGGGGCGGGCTCAGAGGGTCATGCATGGTCTCTCTGGCAGGTCGTTTATCCCTCGCTGGTCGCTCAGTCAAATGGAGATTGGATCGGCCTCGCTCGTCTGTCAGTCTAAGCGTCCGTACGTCTGTCAACAACTGTCAAACAAAACTCCGCTAATTCAAATGATAGCGTTCGTGTCTGTATTTTAGACATTTGTGTTAAAATAATGCTAGTCCTCCTGAATTTCCTAAAAACACAAACATTTTTCGGAGTCGCCATAAGGGTTGCAACTCCTGTATAGTCAAGAACGGCCTCTTATTGGTATAACAGCTCGAATGTGTGTGTATCCCGAGATGAACACCGTCAACACTTGGGATATCCTGCCGTAACACATCCATCTCTATAGGTACTGCCTCCTGACAGGGTATGTAAGAATATAATTATGTGACAGCGAGCGTAGGATGCGAGTATGTGACGAGTAAGCCTATGTGATAAGAATATGTGATTAAGAGTGTGTGTCAAAGACTATGTGATAAGAGTATGTGATAAAGAACATGTGATAAGAGTATATAAAAGTCACCTTAATGGGATGTCAAGCCTGCGGGATGTTCTTTCACCGGGTGGAGGAGTTCGCTAATCTCCCTGTACTCAACGATCTTAAGAGAACGTTAATGGTGTTCTCGTATGTCACCACTCTGAAGTAGGCAGATGAGTACCGACTGACTCGCCACAGAGCTCACATTTTCCCACCATCAGAGGTAATGGTGAGGTAACCATAACAAGAGTAGAAGGGGGTCTTGGTGTGGCTGGTATATTGCAACAATATCATCTACGTATAGGGAAATTATCCACGTGCCCCCGTAGTTAAAGAACCAAAAGAGTATTCAGTGAAGGTAAATTATATGCAGATCAGATTACTTGGATGTACACAAGTTGTTTAGAAAGTATTGGAGGAGAAAGTTTATAGTACGTTTTTGGAGTTGTGGAAAGTGAGAGATAGAGGGGGGGGGGGGGTTAGTGGTTTTAAGTGACGGTGAAACTGTGTCAGGATGGAGTCGTCATTTCCCGTACCTGTAGCAAGATCATTACTGACAGTCAGAAGGTGAAGCACTGGCACAGGTACACTAATGATGACAGAGAAGTGCAAATCTACCTACCTGGATGGTGACATTTAATTAGCGTAGTCAATGAACAAACTGGACTAGACATAAAGTTATAAAGTGATATGGTAAATTGTGTAGAGGATTTTTCTAAATAAAAACAAACCCAATTAAGATTCTATTGCTTGTAAGTGAGAACCACGTGTAGTGTATTATTAATCTATGAGTTAAAGGAGAAGGAGCAGTAGTAACTGGAGGCAGCGTTTAATAATGATGGTAACAGGTAGATCACTGTAGTAAACGTGTGGGAGGGGGAGACACGAAAGATGTTACTAGACACTAAATAAACAGGAATGAGAGTAATGAGGAATACACAAAAGAATAACTATCTCTATATAAAACCTTCCCCAGTTCACCTTGACACAGGCATATAAAGACGGGAGCAGCAGAGACGAACAATGCGTTAAATATTGCATAAAACAAAGACAAAAATAAGAACACCAATCAGGAAGTATTAAACGTACAAGATATATACAGTGAACAAAATTTTGGAAAGTTACGTAAAAAAACTCCTGTTAAGATGGTGTAAAACTTGTGATTTAAAAACAGATTTGTGAGAAGGGTTTACAGCAGTATGGCCGATGTGAGGTGTGAGAGGCAGCGATACAGTTCCTTCTGTCTACACATTGTACAGTCACGGACAAAACTACACTCCCCGTGGTGAAACTGAGTCACGGGAATGAGTCTCCGAACCCTGACTATCATCTGGTGCGGGTGTGCTGTTTTATTTCATTTGGGGTCGATGCTGCTTCAGTTTGGGAGGAAGAGAACTTGTGACCCCGACTATACATTAGTGTGGGTACAAAATACAATATTTCGGACAGGTTTCAGAGGACAACTCGATGGGAGGTGTGTGGTGAAAGAGAGTGGAGGTGAGCACAAGAAGAAACAATATCATATACATGTACTAGTGAATTTATTTAACATCAATTCACGCCGAAGATAGAGGGAAGAGGACACTAGAAGTTGGTGAATCTTGTGGAAGCTGAGGTATCGATCATTATTCGGACGACTCAACTAAACCCCCGTTCTTAGAGGTCACGACGAACCTGTCACAGTTGAAGCCACAGAAATAGACGCCGTTATCCTGTAAATTACCCCATTTGTGAGGCACGCAACACTCTCAGGTGGTCCAGAGCGGTCAGGTGTAGGTGCTGGAGGCGTTGACGGAGGAAGATGCGGTAGGAGAGGCAAAGGGAGGGAGAGAAGGTGAGGGAGGGGCAGACGGAGGGGAGAGAAGGTGAGGGAGGGGCAGACGGAGGGGAGAGAAGAGTCGTGTGTTAAGTGGTGATGCTTTGATAAATGGATGTGTTATTAAAGTAGACAAACAGACACCTACTTAGGGGAGTAAAGTGATGCTGGGCAGAGGGGAGGAGTTAGGGTGGGGCAGGGGATAAAACTAGTGCCTGCCATTTGCCACGTAAGCCGGCGGTAAACAGAGTAAGGTGTAAACATGCATTAGCCGCCCCGCCTCGCAGTCACGCACTTACATACGTATATACACAAGCACGCTCAGGTACACATGAAGATATGAGCGCATTTACCAATATAAACATACACCCAATAGTACATACAAACGAACAAACACCCAGACTGACATACCGACAATTATCTAACTTTCATCTCTCTCTCTCTCTCTCTTTCTCTCTCTCTCTCTCTCTTTCTCTCTCCCATATCACTTAGCATTAAACACGTCCACACCTCCCTGTCTATGTATGTATTTCTGCACCTTTTGTAAGATAAGGATTCTCCCCCTCTCCAACACACACCTCTCTCTCCCTCTCATCCAACCCCCTCCCCCCCTCTCCAGCACACACCTCTCTCTCCCTCTCATCCAACCCCCTCCCCCTCCCCTAACACACACCAATCTCTCTCTCTCTCTCTCTCTCTCTCTCTCTCTCTCTCTCTCTCCCCCTTCTCCGCCCTTTGGTACTGCCATTAACTAATCCCCTCTCCTCAATCCCAAGCTTTTTACGTGGAGTTCCTCAACAACTCCACCCCCGCCCCTCCCCACCTCCTCCAATCTCCTACCTTCCTCCTCCTCCCTCTCCTCCCTACCCCTCCCCCCCTTTGTGTCTTAGGGTTAGTAATGGTTTATTTACATATTTAAATGTGGTAAGGGCAAAGCGTGTAGGGGGTAAGGGGGGGTAAGGGTAGGGGGTAAAGGTAAGGGTAGGGGGTAAGGAAAGGGGGATAATGGGTAAGGGGAGTAAGGGTTGGGGAGTAAGGGTGGGAGGGTATGGGTAAGGGTAGGGAGAGTAAGGGGAGTAGGGGAGTAAGGGTAGGGAGTAAGGGTAGGGGGAGGGTTTAGAGAACGTAAAGGGAATTGAGTAAGTGTGAGTGTGTGTGTATTATAGTGAGTGTGTAAAGTGTGAATAAATGCATTTGTGAGTTTCTGAGGTGAATGTGAGTGAGTGTGAATGAGTGAGTGAAAAAAGTGTGTGTGTGTGTGTGTGTGTGTGTGTGTGTGTGTAAACCTGAGGGCGTATGTGAAAGTGAAAGCGTGTGTGAAAGTGAGGGCGTGTGTGAACGTGAGGGTGTGTGTGAACGTAAGTATATGTGAACGTAAATATATGTGAATGCGTGAGTGTATGAATGTTAGAGTGGTGTAGTGTGACTGTGGTTGATGGCAACATATAACTCTGTTGAATACCTTCCCATTTTTGTCAATAGGGCGCCATGTGAGTGTTAATGTGTTTCATGATTTATTTCAGAGTATAAGTGAGTAAGTGTTTATCTGTCTTTACGAGTCAGTGTGTGTGTGTGTGTGTGTGTGTGTGGCCACGGGTGAGTTTGTTACATGTAGACCACAAGAAGGAGAGCCAAATGGAGAGGAACTGGAAAATAATATTATCAATAAAAATAAATTAAGTGATATTTCTTTTTTTTAATTAATTGGCAGATAATTGTAGTTGAGAGACGAACAACTGCTAATTATTTGGAAGAACAAGAATATATTCCTCCCTGAGAGACAACAACTCACGCCAAGTCAAATATAACAAAATTTCAAAGACCTTTCCAACCACCGCCAGTAACCTCAATATCAATCCACACGAACAGTTCCTCTCTGTTAAGACATTTTAAAACACGCAGAAATAACATAATACATAAACACCACACCTGCAAGTCACACAGGTAATGGGAGGTTTGCGCTGCACCTGCAAACGTGAGGAAGTTGGTTAATATTAGAGCGGGTGTTTGGCCAGCGGTTGTGGGTACATACTCAGTTAAAAGAACTTAACTAGCGCCTCTAATTACGGCTCTCCGGGCACCGCAGAGGCGAGAATGATTAAACCTGAATTATTAGGAAAATCTGTCAGCGGGGGCTTGGTGTGTGGGCAGGGCGGCAGGATACCCCTGCTTGATGAGCCTGTCGACGGACTGGTTCAAAACATACATTTTTTCGAGGAGGCGAGAAGGCTTAATTGCTTTATATACGCGTCTAATGATGTTAACATATGCCAATTATTGTCAGAGAGCAGGTAACTTACCTCTACCTGGCGGGTGAGTGAGGGAGGCGGGGCCGCCTGGGTGGAGCCGCTGTGTTGTCGTGTCGAGGGAAGACGCCTCTCGTGGCTGCTTGGTGAGGTAACGTGGCTCTTCCTCACCTGTAATGTACAGGAGAACATCATCATCATCACTTATAGCCTAGTGAAACTTTCCTCTGATTTATTATTATTATTATTATTATTATTATTATTATCATTATTATTATTATCGATAATACTATGATCATTATCAGTTAGTGGGGACCAGCTATAATGAAGTGCTATAATGAAGTAATATCACACTCACGAGTCAGTTTTTATCATGAACTAGAATTCATTGTCTGGTGTTAATTTATGACCTTACTTCTTCTACAACAATACACACTGTACAAGCACATACCGGTACATATAGACACGCACATGTAAATACTCAAAATATAAGATTAACAGCAACTATTATGTAAATGAGTATTGAAGTAAGTTACATCCGTTGCTCGCCACAGTTATATTACACACAGGAAACCCGCTAAGAGAATTTAACGCAAAAAAAAACAAAAACAATTAAAATAATGAGCACAATTACCACTTTTTAGTATATTTTCTAAAATAATTTCTATTTTCTAACGCTTTTACCTTAGTTATAATGTCAAAGCGTTTAAGTTATTACACAGTACTGTCAACATTTGCTTATTTAAATACGGACGCAATATTGCATCCTCTATAAATTTAACTTTTTTTTTTCTTCTTTGTTATATGATATGTTGATATAATTAGTCTGGATTGTTGACCTCTTTATTAGATTTGTCAGTGGTCTCTACAGGAAGGTGTTGGACGGCAGGCGTCCCTTATTAACGTGTGGCATTGTGGCAGGTGAGTGTTAGCAGAGATGACTATATCTAGCACCGTCTGCAGCATAAGTTAGATAGATGGAATTGTTAATCTTCTAAAGTGATTTTTTTTTCTGAGTTCTGATGAGAGAAAAAACATATTAGTTGTACATCAGACAAAGGGATACCATATACTGTACTGCAGACAGACAGACAGACAGACAGACAGACAGAGAGACAGAGACAGACACACTACAACCGCATCTAACTCATACAGTCTAATCCCAACCATTGTAAAAGTATCAACAACTTGTAGTTAACCAGTGTGTTCACTCCCTGACCATCTTACTTTTGCACTGTTACTATGTTGGAATTCCCTGTTGTATGTCCTTCTCCCAACCTTGTTATTATATATATCATATTTGTACCATTTATGTTACTTATATATTATATGTCAATCAAGTGAGTCATTCCCCAATTGTGTAACTATATTTTTTTATTTTTTTCTGCCATGTTCTTTCAACAAACCGTAAATTATTATTATTACAATCGTACAAATACCTAATACTTTCCCACAGATAAGGTCAAGCACACCCTCAAACTCGTACAAACACACGAGCTCCCGCAAACACACACAAACACACACACCCACACACTAAAATCAACACACAAGGAGGAGAAATCCATCGGGCGAGTCCTTGTTTGCTGTGGAGATTTTACCCTTGTTTGTGTAGAATTCAAGACACCAGCACGGACCCTGGCGCGGAGGCTCTCACACCGATGTATACTATATAAAAAAATATAAAGTTTGTTGCACACACATACATTGGCAACAGATGTCCGACACACTTTGCAGGCAGATGTTTTTTTTTTTTTTAATTTTCATCCTTTTTTTTATAATAGATGTTTGTGACATGTTTTGCTAATGTATGTTTGCGACGCACTTTTGGTCAACTGAACTCTAATGTCTTATAATTACACTAAAATTATTTATATTATTCATTACATGCTAACAGCTGATTTTGGTAATTATTTAATTATTTTGCACTGATGGAGATGAAAGTAAAGAGGCGTTTATAACTTTTCGTGTCGACCCAATTTTATATATGTGTATTTTTTTTTTTTGACGCTCATGTCAACGGTTCAGGTGAGACGGGGGTGTTCAGTGGCTTCTGTTCGTATTTTTTCTTTGTTTTAATAATATTTTACGTAAATTGTACGATTCTTGGTCCTCCATCTCCGTCAAGTGAGCTGTTTCCCGTGGTAATGAAAGGAACGAATTGGCACTATTGTCTTTACAAATAACTCGGCGGCTTCACACCTCTGTACGTTCATCCCCAGGTAGAAGCCACCTCTCTGACCCAGCAAGTACTCATCTTGTTATACTGTACTGCCATGAGTACTGAGTCTTATTTCACAATATCCACACCAGTACTTTTAGATCTTCTCCACCAACTGTTTCATAATCACAGTGTCAACTTTTCCACCTCCACATCACCAACGTCTTGATCCACTAATCTTAAGACATCTGCTTCACATCACAACCTCCAACGTCATCCCACCACCCGCTCGACTCGGTAATGTCATTCCCAGTAATTTGTTGTAAGCCCAATCCACTTCCTCTCAAACCAGCCCACGACTCTCCCCGTTTACTGTGACTCATTGGGTCCCAATCCTAAAAGGCCCCAATCTAACCTAACTTTCAGAATTGGGCCCAGTATTTATGAGCCCAAGTTCTAATGTACTCCAGTCCTAATGGGCCCCAACTTTAATGGTTAGTTTAAGTCAGAGTGGGGCCCTATTAGATTTGGGGCCCCTGTGAACTAGTACCAACTTAATTTTTTCGCCCTTCCACAGTGTCAACAACCCTGCAACTTCCTCCATCGCCTCTATCCTCAACACCCGCCTCCGACACACCTATCCTGACCTGCATCATACCCTGGTTACACACACACACACACACAGTAAAAACAACCAACAACACAACACAGCACAACAACAACATAACACACACAGATGGTGTTCCCAAGCCGTCCATAGAAAGCGGATCATGACGGAGTGACAGCCATTATTTGCTCGGTGTATGAAAAGCGAAATTCATGCAAACAAATAAGCTTCGTTGGACCGACCGCATACCGCACCGCCACCACCCTCCCCACCCTACAACAGCAAGCCCACACGCCCACCTTTGTCTCAAGCACGCCCACATCCCGTGCGAGAGATCCTAGTTACATATAAGGTCATTTTATTCCATAGGTTACGAACGACTCTTTGTGACCCGTTTGTTGATGCCCCAAGGAAGAAAGCTGAGGTCATCCACATGTGCCAAGTGGTCAAAACTATGTAGTGATGAGGTCACTGCTTGTTGACCTTATCAGAAATACTGGCACGATCCTTCCGCTTGTTTGACTGGAGTGGCTGGGACATAATCATACTGACTGTTACGTTGTTTATATACAATATCTGTAACCACCACCATCCACACACATTCTCCGCCTTCCACACATCCACCACCACCATCCACACACATTCTCCACCTTCCACACATCCACCACCACCATCCACACACACACAATCTCCACCCACCACGTGACTACCCCCACCCATTTACCTATCACTCACCACTCTCTCGCTCCACACCAAACAAGAGCTAATTACCATACAAACAACCCACCAACCACTACCATCCCCCCTCCAGCACACCACCACCATCACTGTATTGCATCATCACCCTCACACCTCTACAGCCATCAACACAACCGCTGCTCGCTTAGTCATCATCCATACACCCGCTACCATCTACATCCAAACTTCACCCACTTCATGTCATCCATATATTAAAAACAACACACTTATTACCATACTCAAGCATAACCATACGACTACCACCACTAGTACTCACCAACCATCCATAACTTGACCACTATTACAGCAACCATCCTTCACCATTATCTCACTCACAACAGAGCCCATGCACGCACTCGGCCCCCCCTCACACACCCATCCCTCTCACACACTCACACGCACTCACTCTCTATACACAACACGCTACCATAATACACCTAAGCAAATCTTACAACCCCCCGTCACATATACACCTTCCATACCATAACCCGCATAATTTACAACCTATATATTTACCATTTACACTCCTAATACTATCATTTACACAACCATCATCACCATACAGTCTACCACTACCATACACACACACACGGACACATACACACACGGACACGCACACACAGAGTACATACACAGATACATAATTGAACCGTGCATAGCTTTAATTAAACTATCAAGCCTCATATGAACATAATAGAGGTATAATGGCTTACCTCTGGCCGATATGAAGTAGTTCCGCCTACCCTGCCCTTCATTATACCTAATACAAACTTGATTATAACCAACACAACCAGAGTTACACACACGTGCTACACCAGACGCCACTAAGATTACGAGAAATATTTACTCATCTTTAATAACGAGTGACAAAAACTGATTAAATATGAAGAAAAACGATAGAAAGAAATGTTTAGTTGTAATTCTTCCTTTAAATTATTTACAAACTTATTTTTTTTTTCGTAAATTATTTATCACAAGTGAAAAAAAATATTCAGTTGTAAATGTACTTAATGAGAATCTCTTAAAACTGAAGATGTACAATGGATTTTAATAAGGAAATTTACTCTCAGATTAATATAATACAACAATATTTTTCATCATTATTCTGTTTCAAGAAATATGGAAATTGAAGAATCTACCAACAGGTCGCCTCAACTTTCAAATGTTGGTACGTCACAATATATTTAAGAACTGTCAATAATCAGCTTCAAAAATACTGTATGGCTCAGGTGAGATAATATATAGAACTCAATTACGAGTAAAACGGCAGTGGGAAAGTGTTTTCTGTAGACACAAACACACACATACGTATACTTGTAATATACAGATATGACCAGACACACGTATAGACTCAGACTGAGAGATAATACTTGTTATCAGCGCAGCATTAACAGACAAATCCTTCAACCACAACATAAACAAAGGCTATATTAAGAGAAGCAGACACTGGACCCATAAGAACAATGAGGACCCTGGGGGACCATGGGGGGACCACGAGGATCATAGATACTACCAAGACCCTGGGGACGACGAGGACCAGACCACCAAGACTCCGGGGATTACAAGGACCAGAGACCACCAAGACTCTGGGAACCACGAGGACCAAACCACCAAGACCCTGGGGGAACTATGATGACCATAGGTGCCACAAAGACCGAGACCACAAGTATCAAAGGGGTCATAGCATTCACAGGGACCATTAGACCAAGAGACCAAAGGAAGCACAATAATCATAGAGGAAAGAGAGAAAGAGGACGAGCATGAGGAGGAAGAAGGGAAGGAGGGAAGGAGGAAGAGGAAGAGAAAGGAATGGAGGAGGAAGAGAAGGAAGAGGTGGAAGATAAGAAAGAAGAGGAGGAAGAGAAGGAGGAGGTCTGCTAGGGAGGGGCGCCCATCCCCCACCAAGCCAAACACTGGCCCACCAACATCCACGATCTGCGGGCCTGGGGTTTGGACAAGAGCTTCTGCTTAATAGAAAGTGTTTATACAGGTCTCTTTCCTTTGTCGGGCTACAATTAAAGGTCTGTGAGAAAATAGCGGGTAAGTGCATTCTCGGAACTGGAGCGAGGCGCCCTCTTTTGTGACGGCGGGGCAGACCACGTCCTTTTGTTTGTCCGTGTCCGTGGCTCGTATTGTTGGGTGTTGGAGGGGCCACCACCACTACCACCACCACTACTACTACTGCCGCCGTTCTTGTTGCTGTTGCCTGGTGCTACTGCTGTGCGTGTGTGTGTGTGTGTGTGTGTAAAGGGGGGGGGGGGGGAGATAGTGTGGTTGAGAGGGGTGGAGGGAAAGGGTTTGGATACCCACGTATACACATAAACACACCTATCCACACGCAAAGACGCGATTACCAACTCATTAACTGACTAATGTACAGTTCCACGCATGTGCACTCAAACATGAGCTGTATAGGTTTACATACAGGACCTCGTGTGGTTCCATTTTTTTTACAAAAGCGCTAGTCAACACACACCAACAGCAACGCCCGAATACAGTTTTTTTTTTAATGAACACCCCCCCCCCCATTCCCTCCCTCCTTTACTTAAAATCACTCACACACATTCACTCAATAACTCCACCAAACACAGTAACTCACTCACTCACTTTCCTCCAGTGCAGTTAATACCAGGTCAAACGAGAACCTCAATATTGTCGTCTCAACTCCCCCTTAGGTAAATTTTTATTGGTTGTTGTCATCGTGAATTAAAGGACAGACAGACACAGACAGACACAGACAGACAGATCGACCTTGGTGTAGCACTTGGATAAATTTAATGTCCATTGATTTTGTATTGAATTAATATTTTCGTTCCAATGCGTTACAGCAGACAGACAATAAAATACTAGATATTATAACGTGACTCACACTACGTAAAGCCATGAAGATTAGGAGCCCCAGCTTATCTTACCCGATGATTAGTCACCCTAACGCTAAATGGTGAAGGAGAGGTTAAGTTACAGGGGAATTTAATTAAGTGAAATAAGCCAAGGTTCATGACACCCTGGACTAATATTATACTGGTCATGAAGTTCTATCAATTGTCAGTCTCTAATAGTCTCAACGCTTCTCAAAAATATTATAACTTTGTGAGTAATGTGAGCAACAAACATTCCTTGACAAGACTTTCATTTTTCGGAAATATTTACATAACACGAAGGTAAAAATTTTGCTGTATAAATACCTTTGTAAACATGAATCGGTGTTATCAGTCTTTTTGAAGTAATGGGTGTAAGGTATATAAGAAAATATCAACAACTTAGACTTGAAAATACATTGTAGAATCATCACAGGGAATACTAAGAGCCTCGGGGTAGTGTTGTTATAGCTACAGTAATATCCAGTTGAATGCAATAAATGCCAACGATAATACTTCAATGATTCCCAGAGACATACCAGAACAAAACACACTCCCAATACCAGAAAGTCAAAGGAAAACCGGAAATTTTCATGCATATTCTTCCTCTGTCTAACACACATGTTTGCATTACTAACTCAGCTTCACACCTCACTCGTGAAAGGTTTGTGTGGTGAACATCCTGTCTTGCGGGGGTGGGGTGGGATGGGGGGGGGGGGGGGGCACTCATTTGATTCATCTCGGGATTATTGTCAGTAATAAAACATTCATTGTTTTCAGGTTAGGGTCCTCGGGGTGTCAGTATAATACATGCGTTGTAGACGAGAGCGAGGAGGTGTGTGGTTATGAGGGGTCGGGGTAGGGGGAAGAGGGGAGGGGAGAGGGGGGGATAGGAGAGAGGGAGGGATAGGGGCTAGAGGGAGGAATAAGGGGGTAAGGGGGGGAGACAAAGGGGAGGGGGCGAAAGGGAGGAGACATTGGGGAGGGGGCGAGGGAAAGGAGACAAGGGGAAGGGGTCGATGGATAAGAGACAAGGGGGACGGGGCAAGGGGAATGGTAGGGTGCAGCGAGGGCAGGATGTAGGAAATGCATTTGTGTTGTAGCACCCGACGACGCAAGATGTTAGTCAGGATTCACTTCTTCTGTTGACATGACAAGCAGCCCGCGTATCACATCTGTTTGCAATTAGAGCCGACACCTGCTTTATTGAGTATTCCGTGAGTTATTCAGCAGGTAATAAACTAATCACTGAGGGTCTTTGTCACCTGTCACACCAAGTTATACAATAGACTGAATGCAATAAGTCACGGATACTTAGTTTAATAATATGTAATTTATTTATTTTTTCGTAAGGACTTCGAGATTCAAGAAGTATCGCGCCTAAAGACACTCACTGGGTGTTGACTGTGTCTGAAAGTGTCGTGAGGGGCGTGAGGAGGACCCTAGGGTGAGGAGTCTTGACCAGGGGGAGTGGGTTTAGTCGTGCTGGGGTGACTGGTCCACCAACTTTTACTCAGATAGTCTTATTTGTCGTCCGCCTGGCTTGTTCTAAACAGCCAGCCGGTCAGCTAAACAGCCTATCTCCTAAAAATTACCATCGTGTTAGCTTTGACTGTAAGCCTGTCAGTCCATCGGCCATATAATATAATTTCAGTCCGTTAGTTGTTATCTGTCTCCCCCTCAGCCTGATTCCCCCTTACTTGATAGATAACCTGCCTGTTCATTTGCCTGCCTGTACAGCTTTAGCGCCTACTATCCTGTCTGCCTGTACAGCTTGGGCACCTATTAGCCTACCTGTCAGCTCTTCTACTGCGTGCACAGTTCTAGGAGGGCCAGGGAGGAGAGCTAACCAAATACGTGCGTGGTGAGGGTAGTGGAGGTGGTGGTGGTGGCGAGGGTAGTGGTGAGGGTAGTGGTGGTGGTGGTGGCGAGGGTAGTGGTGAGGGTAGTGGTGGTGGTGGTGGTGGTGAGGGTAGTGGTGGTGGTGGTGGTGGCGAGGGTAGTGGTGAGGGTAGTGGTGGTGGTGGTGGTGGTTGGGGAACGACCATAACCCGCCAGTGTGGGTAGTTGGGTGTCGCAGGTAAAATGTTACATGTACGTTTTAACAGATTCTTTGGACTTTTATGATATTGAATGCTTTAAAAGAGCGCGTAAGGTGCGAGGTCCAGTAATTGGCTTTCTGGTGTAGGATGGCAGGTCAAAGAGGTCACAACTCAACAGTGGCGACACCAAATAGCCGAGGGAAAGTATTTACACAAGATTCCTCCCCCGATGGCGTGTTTCTTGTTAAGCCACATTGTAACCACTGAAAAACAAAACCAAAAAAAACATTCAATTTGGTTATTATCCACCCACAAACTGAGGAATAAATGCCTAAATAGTACTTACGATAAAACACAATACAGTATTAGTGAGAGTGTGTACGATTTATAGGAAGGGAGAAAACAGAGAAGGACCAGAGGAAAAACACTCACTCTGCCATCATTCTGCTCCTGGGTGAGAAGAATGAAGTCTCATTCTGATACCATCACTCGGGAACTTATAGGAGGTGGTCGGTGAGGCGGCCTTAACAATATGATATTTATCTCAAAAGAATTTGTTGATATTTTCTCATTAACCCCTTGAGTACGATATCGAACCCTTAAGTACGATACCCACCCCTTAAGTACGATACCACACCCATTAACTGCGATACCCACCCCCTGAATCCAATCCCAACCCCTGAATACAATAAGCTATCACATTGAATAGGATATCTGAACCCCTTGTGTACGAAGTCAACTCTTTGAATACGATGACTTGACAACTCTTTGAAATATGATGACTTAATTCCTTGAGTGAGATGTAACAAGGGTAACAAAGGCATCATCATTATCATCATCATCATCATCGCTATTATCATCATCATCATCATCATCGCCACCACAGCTAGAATTGCCAAAGTAAAATTATGATGAACAAAGATAAACTTATAAAAGAAAAGAAAAAGATGGAAGGAGAGAGGTAAGGGAAGGAGGGAGGTGAGGGAAGGAGGGAGGTGAGGGAAGTAGAGAGGTGAGGGAAGTAGAGAGGTGAGGGAAGTAGAGAGGTGGGGGAAGGAGAGAGGTGAGGGAAGGCAACCGCTTCTGTTTATTGTATCTAAGTTGTGATTAGAACTTATGAGAGCACCTGAAGATTAGCCCCCTGCTTATTTCACATTAAGATTAACCACCCTAGCCTTCCCCAAGTAGTGTTAGGGTAGGTAATCTTCAGGTGAAATAATCTGGGGTGTTAATCATCAGGTGAAATAATCTAAGGGGTTAATCTTCAGGTGATCAAACACTAGATGACAGAGATGAAGTCGAGATTAAATTATGTAAAAACAAAATGAGGATATTTGAAGTATTTAAAGTTAATGTAATTTTCTGGTATTTGCTAGAGATTGGAAGGAAGGGCAGTAGCTGTAAGTGGTGTGAGAAATAGACATTCATAGAGTTGAATGCTGCAGCTAAAATCCATACTGACTTAACAGACGCTCCACGTGACCTTACCATCATTCCAGTCACGACCTATGTTATGAAAAACCTATGACATCACGACCTATGTTATGAAAGACCGATGACGTCACGACATGTTACGTAAAACCTATGAAGTCACGACCTATGTTATGAAAAACTTATGACGTCACGACCTATGTTATGAAAGACTGATGACGTCACGACCTATGTTATGAAAAAAACCTATGACATCACGACCTATGTTACGAAAAAACATCGCGATCTGTGTTCCAAAGTTCATTACTCGCTAGATCGGTACGTGTCAGCAAGACCGTCTAACAGTATTACTCGCTTACAACAGTGTTTTTCCCTCGTGTGATTATATCAGCTGCCTCATAAACAATGTACAAAAAGCCGCTCAAGGAGACATTAAAATACCTCTCACCTAACAACTTCATTATACAGTAATAGTCGTTTATAGTGTTATTATCAGCGTGTCAAACTGGTCACATTTTGGCTCGCTGTGACCTTTTCTAAACTTAATCGTGTCCGTGTTTACTACAAGTTCATCAGTTAATTGGTGAAATATACATCGAATCAACCTTAATGGGATCAGGTGAAGATTAGGCACCATAGCTTATTCACTGAGGCTTAAACACCCTAATGCTAACCTAACTAACATAACCCGCTTCAGGTAACGCTTGGGTATTTTAATTATCAGGTGGAATAAACTAAGGGGGGCTAATTCTCAGGTGATCCACTACATAGTTTCTCTCTCTCTCTCTCTCTCTCTCTCCCTCCTGCACCTCACTAACTCTAACGTATTCATAAACTTTACTTATTTAATTATAATCAAGGTGGCCATACATCAGACAGTAATATTATTTGCGTCTCAGGAAAAACCTATAGTTCTATCAGATAATTTTTACGATTCGTGTCTAAAAGTAGTTCCAGTTTTTCTCTTGCCCACAAGGCATGACACACTATGTCTAGATGGCAGAGATCCAAGAGAGGAGACTGTCGAGGTCCTCATCCAGCAACGAAATGATACTGGCGACTGTGGCTTCTGTTGTCCCCAAAACAGCAACTAACGTACAGTATCACAAACCAAATTCCCTTACACAAAACCTTCATAGAATAAAACATAAAATAAAACGAGAACGACGAATAGCTCCTTGGTTAGCTCACAGCTCCGTGGACCCTCAGTGAATAGTAGCTTAATTTGACGCTTTACACAGGTATGAAAGACTCTGGCCACTCCACACCTGAACAACCCATCCCGCCATCTATCGAAAATGCAGTTATGCAGAATTATCCGGTAATTTCCATAATGATGTCTATTCATTAATTCCTCTTACCCAGCACTTCTCAGAGTAAACGTGTGCACCTTAAGGGGAGACGAGTCACTAAATACAGTTTAAACCCATTAACGTCCCTTATATATATATATATATATATATATATATATATATATATATATATATATATATATATATATATATATATATATATATATATATATATATATATATATTACAGTACAGTCCTTCACAAGAATATATGAAAATAAGTATACTTTTCATATATTCTTACAAACGGGACATTTGGGTGATCAAATGGATCCCACTTCTGATAAATCCCAAACTTTTCTAACCGAACATGTAATATTTATCTCAACTTAACCATTAGAATTCGGGCCCTTTCCCTTTGGAGCCAGACTTAATGAGCCTTGGTCCTATTGGGTCCATTTTAATGGGTCCCCAAACCTAAAAGGACAACCCAATACTAATGGGCCACACTCCTAATGGTTAGGTTAAGTCAGGTTAAGAGCTGCCTTTAGTAAAACTCGTGTATAAATCTGGTCTTAAGATGCTCCGTCACGCTGAAGGTAATACACGTGCAGGAACAAGTGCCTGAAGGAGTGGGTTTATGAGGATAATAAATATGAGATAAATGACTTCATGTTCAACTTTTTTTTTCCGTATGATACTCCAGAAGAGATACACACGAAGGTTTGGCCTGACAGTGTGACCTATACTTAAGTTACGTACTGTACACCTGACCAAATACATTCAAGAATTAATGATATACTGTATATAATATTGGAAGTATTTTTGAGGGTTTATATTTTCTTCGTCTGCCTAGTTCTTGTCGAACCGTGTCTCACCGAGATGTCCGAAAACAGCGCGGGGTAGTGAAGGTACGTCCTTTCCCTCTTGTTGATGAAATTATCGCGTGTCGGCATGAGGCACTGGGTCGACTACAATGATAATAATCAAGGATAGCCCCAGTGCAAGACGCAAGGTTTTGCACAGGACGCAAGTTTTAGTGCAGGACGCAAGTTTTAGTGCAGGACGCAAGTTTTAGTGCAAGATGTAAGGTTTAGCGCTGGACGCAAGGCTTAGTGTAAGACGCAAGATTCATTGTAGGAGAAAGGGTTCAATTTGGAACACAAGGCTCAGAGTTGGACGCAGGGTTCAGGGTATGGCACAGCGTAGAACGTGGAGTTTGGTGTAAGTCGGGGTTGGTGTGGGGCAGACACGGTACAGAGTAGACTAGTGAGCACTCAACCACATACGGTGCGTCATGAGAGTCGTTGGTGACTCGTCGAGTCATGCCTGGCGCACCGTCCGTGTTGGTGTGTGTGTGTGGCCTCCGTCAGCACTGATCCCTCGGACCTCCTTCACGGCACACACACACACACATCACATGTAAGCTATAAAATAATGACCGTGTCTTTTATGCCTTCATTACCCTAACATATCGTACCCAAAAATCTATTAATCAAAGCTAATTCCTTAAAAATTACTTGTAAGCAAAGGTTATTACCCCACGTTGGCAGCTCTGATGAAGACATCCACTAACCACATAAGTTCATCCTGACCTACCCTGGTCAGGCGATACTTTTGAGACCAGTAAGTGAAAAGGTCGCTTAGGACACAACTGCACTATAGGCAGGGTTATGCACCTTGTATATGAGTATAGCAGAGTTATACGAGCACTCAGTCGTCCACACCTGTACTAAGTCATGACCCAGAGGCCTCTAAAGGGAGCTACAGCTCTCATAAGACTTCACCATATCAATGCTTTTAATAATATACAACTTGTAATTATAAAACTCCCGGACTAAATAAAGTGTTTCAATCTTAGACTTTAATTTCAAGAGTGTTAGGTCCTATTTACAGTGGACACCCCCAGCAAATTGGTCCTCGCGTCAACATCACCCTCATTCACCCTTCTGGTTGACTCAAATCTGTGAAATATAAAACCAAACCAGAATTTCTAACCCATTAATCAGGGGACTAATTTACAGCTCACCTTAATATAGTACCAATGAGGGTTAAAAAACAATTCCACTCCCTCGTCCACATCAATTCGGTACATTTTAAAGACTTTATTTTCAGTATTTAATCGTTCCCCCTCCTGCCCATGACAACAGTTTGAGGGGAAAATTTGTATGGGTTTAGGTATTTTTTCTAAGCCTAGCCAGTGAGGAGTTTACAAGTGCCACACAGTCAGCTGGCTACACCTGTCCTACCCTCCACTCTCCCTCCCCTCTACCTTACTGCCCACACACTGTCCTGTCTACACGTTTCTCTCTCCCTCTCCTGCTCTTGTGCTCCCTCTCCCTCTCCCTCTCCACTCCCCTCTCCTCTACATTTTATTGTCCCCACTTATCTCCCACATCCTCGAGGTTATTGTTCTCAACCAGCATGTCCTCCTTGTCCCCCCACAGTGTCCACTCCCACGTCCACCCACACTCCCCACCCCCTCATCCCCTACCCACAGTGTCCACGTACCCCCCCTGTTATCTATCCACAGCACTGTTTCTACATCATCTTCCCTTCTTAACACAGTGTCCACACGCCCCCGTCCCCTATCCGTCAACAGTCCATCCTCCCCTCCTCTCCCTCATTATCTTGCCTACTCATTAAAGACATAAAAAACCAGGAGAGGAGGAGGAGGAGAAAGAGCAGGAGAAGGAGGAAGAGGAAGAGGAAGAGGAGGAGGAGGAGGAGGAGGAGGAGGAGGAGGAGGAGGAGGAGGAGGGCATCTCGCTGATAGAGGAGGACTGTGGTTGGAAATAATACTACAATGGTGTCGTAATTTATGTTTTGATTCATCAGCTGATCGCCACGTGTTAAATGTTTACAAACAATGTGAGTAGCACCCTATAACTGCTTACTATTAAAAACCATTCTGACAAAATATTAACGTGCTCAAGGAGAGAGGCCCAACAGTATATCTACCTAGAAATAATCATATCTGCCCATCTGTTTTTTCTACCTATACATATTAAATAAACATAGATTTATATAATATCACCGGGGACGTAATTCATATACATTAATAAGAAGATACTCGCTAGGAGACAGTACTACGGTAAGATTCAAGCGTTTTCGTGTTTATATTAAGAAAAAATCCACTTGTGTAGGTGGCGGGTCAATAATATGTAACAGACTATTATTTAGGTTGTGTCACACTCGAGTGAACTCACTGTTTTTGTTGGTTGTCCTTGACGAGGTGTGAGGAGGAGGTGAGCTTGTGCCAAGTCACCCAGGCTGTTGTGGGAGGCGCCTCTCTCACCACGCTCCACTGACACACAATAACAACACCCATGTTATGTTCTTCTCTGGTGTTAAGACGTCCGGTACACCACCATGTTATCACTCTTTGGGTTAACATCATCATCTTTATTCTGTCAAATTATGTTCTGTGTTCTGCCTCAAGTTGTATTATGTTCTGTTTTATAGAACAGAGTCAACAAAAACATAGCACTATATTACTGTATAATAACTCTGGCTCTATAACATACCAGAATACCACTTTGGATGTTATATGACTAAAACGCTTCAGGTGTTGCTCTACAAAATATAACTCTCCAGGCTATAATCTTAATATAATAATACTAATGTCCTGCTACACAATATAGTGATTTGAGCTCAGAGGTATTATTCACCTTGTCGGTTTAATCACAAGTGGAAATACAATCCTACAAATCTCTAATAATTCAGATGTATTCAACCCACGTGGAACCTCGACCAAGTAACCTCGCCACACGTCGTAACAATGCATGACTTGTATGCGCTTGTGTACCTCATAATCAGTCACACGTGCACGCCCTTGAGCCTTCAGCGACCCCACCTGAACAAAACTGAAAGAGAGGATTGATTAAATAAAAATTGTGGTGATGAAGAGGCATTAATTGACTCACACACGGGCGCGGTAGCGGTAAGTAACCGTCATTAATGTTAGGCATCATTAAAAATATACTTCATTTGTTATTACTAATTTACCAAACGATATAATCAATGACAACGCCATATAACAGAGGCTATATTAACATCACAGTGTCTATATTACGCTCTTACGGGGAGATATTTATTTAATGTTATATTCCTGATTTATATCTGTGAGGCTCATGGTGTTAAAATTAAACACTTGCTGGTGTAACTATTAACTAAAGGTCACCGAAAATATCATCGTCATCATCAATAGTTTCATTATTATTATTATTATTATTATTATTATTATTATTATTATAGATAGACCAACATATTCTAAGTTTTCTATGTTGTTGTGAGGTCAAACAAGATTAAATTTACTGTAAAAGGTCGAATTCTGAGAACACATGGAATCAACTGGTGTTATCACCGAGCGTTGGCAGAATAACGATGTTGACCACTAGTGCACACGACAATGTCTCTCAACTGGACGCCATTATGTATCTCAACCATTAAGAGTTTTAAGGATATCTTACACAGATTAACTCTTAGATATACAAGAGTGAAGAAGAGTGGTCCAAGAACAGCGTTAAGGTGCATCTGAGGAAGACTCCCTCACACACAAATACAATTCTGTAAAGTCAGGAAAGGCTGATATTGGAGAGACTAACTCAAATATAACTGTAGTTCTTTTACAAATATTAAGGAATTCCTGTACATTGTATATAAGTAAAGACACAACGATGTTAATGTCTTCAGAACAAGTTGTACAGAGGAGTTGTTGTCTAGTGTAGAATAATAAGACTTAAATGAATGGTACTTATATCACACGAGAAGCAAACACACACAAACATAAATATCTTCTATATAACTCATACGTCATATTAAAACTTGCCTCAACACACATACTTTCGCATTCACCGAGAGACGCGCAATTTCACAAATCTTGCTGAAGACACAATATTCCTCGCAATTGCACTTGGTATGTAAAATTCTGTCAACTATGTTCGCTTGTTGATACTCTTCCGGTGTAAACCCCAGAGTGCCGCCCCCACCCACCCACCCACCCACGTGTTATACTAATATCTCCCTGACAGCGACTTGTTCCCTAAGAAGTATATATAATGAGGTGAAATTATCCAACTCTCCTCTAATGAAAGTCTTATTTCACAAACAGACAGACAGACAGACAGACAGACAGAAACACACACACACACAGCTGCATCAGGGGTAACCAGTTCCTTTTCAGCCATAGTGAAAACTATCGGACTCGAGTTAACTTGTGTGCTCACCAGATCTTTCTCATCTTTTTGTATAGAAACCTTTTGTTAAATGATCCACTTCCAAACATCACCATATGTCATGTACATTATTTTGGTTCATTGTGTATTTTCAGCCTTTAGTTGCTATTTTCCCTCAATAAACCGTTTGAAATTATTATAACTATTGTCATTACACACATACGCATGCATACACACACACACACACACACACACACACACACACACACACACACGCACGTACATACACACACACACACACACACACATGTAATCGTTCTGTAATTTAATGAAATGTGTAATTACTTATTTAAAAGGCATGTGTTCTGCACTGATGCTACAACGTTGTTCTACTATAGAAACGTCTAGAACCGCCATGATGCCTTAAGTCAGCATCCGTGTGGCCCTACTGGTCAGTTGAGGCTGGGCTGATGGTTTAGTAAGTTGTGGTGATGTTAACTCTTCCCAGAACCAAGTCCCCTTGTGTGTACAGTAACGTGATTGTTGACCTAAACCCTCACGAACGCACTGCAACTTAAAAGATTAGTTCTACAGGAGACACAAATAAATTAATATTCACACTATGGAGTACCACAGGTTGTAGTGCACAGAGAAGAGAGACATCTTCACCGTTTACCGTGGTGTAAACTAATTGCACAGGATCACGTACTACACCATAAAGAAGCAGTACACTGTGTGACATCTGTAATTACAGCCAGTGCTATTTATCCATTAATTAACACTTGTTATGCACACATATATCGTATTTTTCACCCTGACAATCCCGCCTTGAAGCTTCCCCCCTTAACAATCCCAGTCTGCCTACTTACCTACCTCTCACCCTTTCTGGTTCCCTCTGACAATCCCAGCATGAAACCTTCCTATCTCCATCTCCCTTCCTCCCTGTCCTCTTCCCTAACAATCCCAGCATGAAGCTTCCCTCCCTCCCTCCTCTCTTTCCCTCCCTCGGGTCTCCAGCCCACTCCAGGCCAGTAACGAACAAGAGCGGCCAAGAGAAAGACAACCTCGATTGAAAAACACACCCACAGCCGGTCAGGTAGAGCTGTATGGCGAGGTAACGAGCGCTGCCACTCCACAACCGCCTCTAAAATATCTTTAATTGGGGTGCCCGGTGCAGTGGCGCTTGGGGGAGTGGGGAGGGGGAGTGGGGGGCTTTGTGGGTTTGTTTGTAGGGGGTGAAGAGGGGAGTAACAGAGAAGAAGTGGGTGGCTTTGTTTGTGAGTTTGGTAGAAGTGGGTGGAGGGTGAGGAGTGAAGGAGGGTGTTTCTGTGTGGATTAGGTGGGGTGAGGGCGGGTGTTTACGTGTGGATTAGGTGGGGTAAGGGAGGGTGTTTACGTGTGTATTGGGTGAGTGTGGGGGTGAGGGTGTTTGTGTGTGTATGTTGGGTGAGGTTGGGGGGGATGGTGTTTATGTTTGTATGTGAAGTGGGGGAGGGTGTTTGTGTGTGTATGTTGGGTGAGGTTGGGGGGGATGGTGTTTATGTTTGTATGTGAAGTGGGGGAGGGTGTTTGTTTGTATACGAAATGAGTTGTATGTGGGGGGCGGGGTGTTCTATGTGTTTGGTTGTGATGAGTGTGAGGAAGGAATTGTGGAAGTTTGTGTTAGGTTAGGTTAGGTTAGGTTAGGTTAGGTTAGGTGTGTAACAGGGCTTGGTTGCTTGCATATACTGTATAGAACCTCGAGTGCGAAAAAAAATATGAGTATAGTGTGTGTGTGTGTGTGTGTGTGTGTGTGTGTGTGTGTGTGTGTGTGTGTGCGCGTAACTATGGCTGAAAGATGAAAATTGGAGGATATAGGATGAGGAGCGGAGAGGAAAATGATAATGATTGGAGGTGGAAAGGAAAATGATGGCGAGAAAAGAGAAGAGGATGATGATGAGAGGGACTTAGAGAAAGTGTGTCAGACAAGGAACAGGGTAACCTGAGAGAGAGAGAGAGAGAGAGAGAGAGAGAGAGAGAGAGAGAGAGAGAGAGAGAGAGAGAGAGAGAGAGAGAGAGTATGTGTGTGCGCCTGGGAGAGGGAAAGAAACCGAGTCTTTGTTATGTGAGTTTCGAGTGTATGCCAGGAGAGGGAGAAAGAGAAAGAGAGATAGAGAGAAAGAGAAGGAGGGGAGAAGGAAAGGAGAGTGAAAGAGCGTGTAAGGAAAGAAAAAAACGACGGATTGTTTAGAGGAGTGGGTGAAAGTGAAAGAGAGAGAGAGAGAGAGAAAGTGAGAGAGAGAGAGATCCAAGTGAGAGGAATGAACCATAAGGGAAGGAAGAAGATAGGGAGAGTGACTGGGGAAAATGGCACTGAAAAGGTGAAAGCATTGTTACAGGTGGAGTGAAAGCGATTGGAAAGTGAAGGAGCATGTGGAGGGAAGGAGAAAAATGCACAGGATGTGATGTGGGGATGAAAAAGTGAGAGAGAGAGAGAGAGAGAGAGAGAGAGAGAGAGAGAGAGAGAGAGAGAGAGAGAGAGAGAGAGAGAGAGAGAGAGAGAGAGAGAGAGGCAAAAATGACTCCGTTCATCCGTGAGCCACAAGGTAAAAAGATTTAGGACATGCAGGTGGACATCCAGAGGCCATTATGACTTAAGAATCTGAATCCGGATTTTACAGATTCTTAACTCAGATTCTTTTTCCTTTTCGGCTTCGTTCATTCAGTCTAATATCCCGATTTTCCTGATCTGACTGGTGATTTTTTTTCTCACGGAGGGAATATGTTTCTAGCAAGTCCTCATTGCAGCCTTAAAATCAATAATATTGATCACTATACCAATAACGAGAAGAGTCTCTGTGTAATTTAGATGCCATGTTTACGTCGTTATATCAGACTTATTTATTCAGACTGAGGTACGAATCTCCGTGAATCCTGATCCCGGAATTCAGGTTGGTTGAAAAGGAAATATGAACCTGTTGAAAGGTATCGGGTCAGCCTTGGTCGTGTTGACACTAATGAACTGCATATCCAGGTATGGTCAGAAATAGGTGTGAAGGCCATTGATGAACACGACACACGCACACACACACACTCTCACTCACACACACACACACACACACACACACTCTCACACACACACTGACATGAGCAGGTGTAGTTATCCTAAGTATCAGTGGGACAGGCCCAGGTACCCACGCTCCTGAAGTTATCACCTCCTTCACCGCCCACCACAGGAATGCTGGCTTGGGCGCCCTCACCTTCCTCGGCCTCCACCACACTCCGCCCCTCGCTCGGTCAGTTTCTACGTCAACTAGTGATTATTGATATCAAAATAGTATCTTTATCACACATGTATTTTTCTAATTGTAAATGAAGAACTAACTCAAGTTTGTATAACGAAACGTTACTAAATCTAATCATAATCATATGTAATCTAACAACAATTTTATTAATGCAATTTATCCGATTGAACCTAAATTATCCTAACCTAATTTAAACAAACTTCTCTCAGATTGATATGTCACCTAACCTAACATAACCTAAGAAAACGTAACCTAACCTATAATAGTGGACACAGTGCTCGCCCCATGTATTAATTGTCGCTGGTTCTCTCCCGGGGCACCCCTGGTCCACCTAGCTGTGACTGAGTGCACATGTACAGTACAGATTTTGAATCGGTAAAACCCAGCAGGTGATAATATTCACACCGAACCTGTGTGCTCGCTGTAGTTCCCAGACGCGGGTGATATGTAGCTAATGTTCACAAGGTACTGAGTGAGGAGAGTTTGTGTTGTGTCTAGATTACAAGCTGACGGACAGACACGCGGACGGATGGCAAACCTGAGGGAGGAAAGATAAATTTACCTTACTAAAGATTAAAGAAATATTAACACCACAGATTAAGATTAAGAATAACAAAACAAAACAAAACAAAACAAAATAAACAGGGGCTCAAGCACACCTGAGTCGCACCTGCACACGTGTGTTTGTGACAAAGTGAAAATTTATCACGATACTGCCACGCGTCGCGAGACGTTAAAAGCAAATATCTAGCTGGTGCACAATGTTAACGCTAATGCAACACTTTGCTTTATCTCTGCTTGTTTTAGGGAACTGCATCAACCTAGAGATACTCCACCACACCGAGCACTAACATCGTGATTGGTCAGATTCTTTAATCATCGTAAATTAATTTTTCCCTAAAATTTGGGAACACCCAACTCGTCTAATTACGATTATCTCAGTACAACTCAACACATTTTTGGCCTCGTGTTTATATATCAGCTAAAGCTAGCCAGTTAGATGCAGTCTCATATCTCCAATTAGGGCGAAGATCATAACAAGAACCATGGAGACCCGCGCCGTGGTGTACCCGGGGGCGATAACATGAGATCTGATACCTGACACCGGAATTCCCACTCCGAGTATGTTCAGTAACCCCAATGGTATTCACCCCTGCCCCTGGGTAATGATATTTTTACACTGTGTACTGAGCAGACCAATGAACCCTGAAACTGGTCGTCACTGAGAGCTCCCTGAACTGAGAAGGACTCCCCTTGAACTCGGAAAAAAAAACCTCTCTGAATACGGAATGAGCACTGATGTCACCATGATGTCACGTTGTTGCCATGATGTCTCGTTGCCATGATGTCTCGTTGTCATGATGTCTCGTTGCCATGATGTCTCGTTGCCATGATATTTCGTTGCCATGATGTCTCGTTGCCATGATGTCTCGTTGCCATGATGTCTCGTTGCCATGATATTTCGTTGCCATGATGTCTCGTTGTTGCCATGATATTTCGTTGCCATGATGTCTCGTTGCCATGATGTCTCGTTGTCATGATGTCTCGTTGCTATGATATTTCGTTGCCATGATGTCTCGTTGTTGCCATGATATTTCGTTGCCATGATGTCTCGTCGTTGCCATGATGTCTCGTTGCCATGATGTCTCGTTGCCACGATATTTCGTTGCCATGATGTCTCGTTGTGGCCATGATATTTCGTTGCCATGATGTCTCGTTGCCATGATGTCTCGTTGTCATGATGTCTCGTTGCCATGATATTTCGTTGCCATGATGTCTCGTTGTTGCCATGATATTTCGTTGCCATGATGTCACGTTGTTGTCATGATATTTCGTTGCCATGATGTCTCGTCGTTGCCATGATGTCTCGTTGCCATGATGTCACGTTACAAGTGCCTGGTGAGGTTAACATCCACCTTTCTCTTTCCCACTCCTTCACCTTACTTACCTGTCCTCACCTCAGAGTATTAGATTTATTAAACCAGTCTTTTTTTGTCCGTGCTAGGAGTCTATGCCCGTGCTAGTAGTATACGTCTATGCTAGCAGTGTATGACCATATGCTTGCAATGTATGACCATGCTAGTAGTCTATTGTCCGTTCTAGTAGCCTTGCTATTGGTGCTAAGAAAACGGACACTCAAACAAATCCGTAAACTGTATAAATCTTCAGTTTCATTAATAGAAAAATTCCAGCCATGATAAGCAACAGAACTGAACCTTTTTTGTAATCAACTTTTTACCTTGACTCTGATATACCAGTAAGGCGAACTCTTCATTGGGGCTAAACCCTTCCTCTTATTTTCTTTGGTTTTTCATTAATTTACGACAAAATGTTTACTATCTACATCTACCAGCACAACCACCATCACCTCCACACCGCCTCTACCAACATCTACCAGCACAACCACCATCGCCTCCACACCATCACTACCAACACAACCACCATCGCCTCCACACCATCACTACCAACACAACCACCATCGCCTCCACACCGTCAATACCATCATCTACCAACGTAACCACCATCACCTCGACACCGCAACTACCAAAATAACAACCATCCATCACATAATAACGTTACAAATATAGTAATTATAACAACATAACATAAGTGGACAAGAAATAACAGTATCCAAAGCACTAGGGAACGCATTAGCAGACGCCAAAAAGACCACAACACAATATAGCCACCGATACAAAATAGTCCATAAAGCAGAACTTTTATAGCACTATGTCTCCCCCATAAGTTTATCAGTTGAGGAGGGAAGCAACGATACAAATACCATAAAGCTCAAGACATAGTTGGGTTGACCTCTTCTCTCTGGCTTATCGGGCGCGGCGGCATGACACTGTCTGGCCCCCACTAACTTAACTTTTATCTCGTGTTGACGGTAGAAGTGGCCCGGTTAGAGGAGGACGCTTGTTAGGGATGTCCAGGTGCCACATTAACCTCTCTGTCCACAAGTCGTTCAACTAAGAAGAATCAAAATTGGCCGGCATGAACAAGTGGTCTGGGGAGACTTGCCCGGTGTGTCTGCTGGCTGTACGGGCCGAAGTCGATCAGCTGCTCTATATGTTTTCCGCCTTTCCGGATATGGTGGTGATTGCTCACTCATACACCCGCAGCTATATATGAATACAGCTTGGGATGGGTATAACTTAAGAAGACACGTAAAGGCTACATTTATGATATAAAGCTGCAAGACGTACACCCTCGTTAGCTACAGGAGCAGGTCGTTCTCCCCCACAGGTCCTCAGATGCCACGCTGGCCAGTCTACTGTAAAGAACCTAGTCAATTGAAAGGGGATTTTATTGAGCCAATTATAAAAGGAAATATATTTTATAAATAACATTATCATCATTAGTGGCTGCTTCAAAGAGCCTTGAGAGAGAGAGTATTGCATGTTCAGTATCAGTTTTGTGTCGCCATTAGGTTCTGTAGCGGACTAAGTCAATTACGGCCTCCTGAGAGCCTAGCAGGAGAATAGCGGCAGGCTGGCCAAGAGCCGCTGCCTGGCTTTGTTAACATGCTTACCGCCTCAGTGAGGAGTCTAAAATCGCCCCTAATTGGGTATAGGAAACATTACCGGATGGCCAATAGCGAGTGTCCAGCTCTACCCTGTGAACAGCTGCTGCTTTCTACACTGAAAGAGTTTGTGTTTCTTTATGATCCTGGTAAATGATGCTGTTGGTGTCTTTTATATCATCACTTGTATTGACAGAGACCCTAATTGATTCATTATATATATATATATATCCCCGGTCATGGAAACACACACACACACACACACCTGTACCTCCACCAGTGGTGACAGTACTACAGTATAAGAGGACAGTGTGTACAGTATAAGCCCCCCATCAAGTTTATATGATACGCGGGTACAGAAAGAATTACTCCATTGTTGTGTAGTAAATAAGTATAAATAATTGTATATAGTTCCTTTAATTGTTGACTTTCATTGACATATCATAATTTAAGATTTCACTGTTAGTTTAATATGGAGTAAAAGTATCTAACATTAGGACCCTGTTTTATCTTACTACAGACATGCGATTTAAATAGGAATATTATGAAATATTTTGTCTTGATACTCAGATGTTTTATTGTAATTAAACCATAATATATACAACCATCTCTATTAAACGATATTAAAGTGTGTGTTTATTAAGTCACTGTTTGTTGGTTGTTGTGATGATGTAATACCGAACTGTACAGCGTCAAACATTATACTGTACGTGGTCGTGTTGGTTGATGTTTCTTATATGACTACGCTTTCTGAGTCAGTCAGTCAGTCAGTCAGTCGGGCGTACGTGCATGATTCTTTGCTTGCTTGTGTGTGTGTGTGTGTGTGTGTGTGTGTGTGGGCGAGTGGGTTGGTGTGTGGGTAGGCGTGTAGGCGGGTGGATTGGTGTGTGGCTAGGCGTGTAGGTGGTTTGGGTGGATGGGCGGGCGGGTGGGTGTGGGCGGTACAATATCCCCGCTGGTATGTGCTGCCCCGGTGTTCATCGAAGCTCTCCGCCTTTTTATTTGCTTATTAATTAACTCCTGACTAATTACATTTCTCTCTGTCCCGCCCGTTAGCGTCCTCTTCCTCTCCTCTTCGTCCCTCGCTCACGACTCTGTGGGAGGAAGAGGAGGAGGAGAGAGAGGGGAGGTGAGGGTAGGGTAGGGGAAGAGGGGAGTGAGGGGGGGAAGAGGGGAGTGAGGGGGGGTAGGGGGAGAGGGAAGGGTGGGGGTAGGGAAGAGGGAAGGGTGGGGTATGGGGAGAGGGAAGGGTGTGGGTATGGAAGAGGGAAGGGTGTGGGTATGGGAAGAGGGAAGGGTGAGGGTATGGGAAGAGGGAAGGGTGTGGGTAGGGAAGAGGCAGGGTGAGGGTAGGGAAGAGGAAGGGTGAGGGTATGGGAGAGGGAAGGGTGTGGGTATGGAAGAGGGAAGGGTGAGGGTATGGGAAGAGGGAAGGGTGTGGGTATGGAAGAGGGAAGGGTGTGGGTATGGGAAGAGGGAAGGGTGAGGGTATGGGAAGAGGGAAGGGTGTGGGTAGGGAAGAGGAAGGGTGAGGGTATGGGAGAGGAAAGGGTGTGGGTATGGGAGAGGGAAGGGTGTGGGTAGGGAAGAGGGAAGGGTGTGGGTAGGGAAGAGGGAAGGGTGAGGGTATGGGAGAGGGAAGGGTGTGGGTATGGGAGAGGGGAGTGGGAGAGGAAGGGGTGATGGGAGGAGAGGGAAGGGGAGGGAGGAGGGGGAGACGGAAGGGGAGGGTAGGGAGGAGGGGGAGAGGGAAGGGAAGTGAGGAGGGGGAGGAAGTTATTAGGAGAGAGAGAGAGAGAGAGAGAGAGAGAGAGAGAGAGAGAGAGAGAGAGAGAGAGAGAGAGAGAGAGAAAGAGAGAGAGAGAGAGAGAGAGAGAGGATACAAGAAGGGAGAGGAAAGATAGAGGAGGAATAATTGGAGGGAGAAGAAGGAGAGGAAGAAAAGAGAAAAACAACGGGAGGGGAGAGGGAAGAGAGGAACGGGAGGAGGAAGAATAATCAGGTCATAGGAAAGAGGTGGGAGGAAGATGGGGGTGAAAGGAAGGGGGAGAAAGAGGGAAGTGAGAAGGGGAGAAAAAAGGGAGTAAGATGATAGGGAGGAAGAGGGGAGTGAGAAGAAGGGGAGGAAGAGAGGGACATGAATAAAACCTCCCGAATCCAAACTTTTTAAAACAGCCAATTACCTGCTTTGACCCTTTGGCCACTCCCCTTTGACCACTCCCCTTTGACCAGGAAGGAGGAGGGAGGTGTTGGCAGGAAGGAAGAGGTGGTGTTGGTAAGAGGGGGAAGGAGGTGGTAGTTGGAAGGAGTGGGAAGGAGGTGTTGGGAGAAGTGGGGAAGAGGTGTTAGTATGGAGGGGGGAGGTGTTGGCAGGAGGGAGGGAGGGGGGAGGTGTTGGTAGGGGAGAGGGAGGGAGGGAGGGAGGTGTTGGTAGGGGAGAGGGAGGGAGGAGGTGTTGGGAGGACGGAGGGAGTGAGGGAGGAGGGGTGTTGGGAGGAGGGAGGAGGGAGGGGGGTCATGGGTGCAGGTAAATCATAATTAATTAATTCGACTGGATATCTATACCTGTTTTTCCATAACAAATTACGCAAATTAATTGTCATTTCATTTGAATAGCTTTAGAGTGTTTTTAATATACGATTTATAAAATTTTAGGCTTAGTGTAACGAAAACATTTTGAAATCAATGACAGTATCATCCAAACATTTCGAAATTAAGGACGAAATCATCTGAAACGCTTCAATATCAAGGACGATATCACCCAAGTCGGTTTTTTAAGCAGATCATCCAATGTTCGGACAAGAGTACAGACGACCAACCTGCTCTCTATCAGACAACAGGTGAGACATATACAATAGAGTACAGGTGTCGCCTCAACCAGTACATCAGAGAGCACTGTATGATTACAAGGAACTCAAGTTGTTTATGGTGCTTACTGCCTTAAGGATGATACACAGAGTGAATATGTGGTGTTAGGTGATGATGGGAGAGGCAGTGTTGAGATGGTGTAGACATGCACGAGAGGAAGGGAAGGTGATAAAGGAACCTGGAGTGAGCTAATCAGAGGGAGGATATGGAGGGAAAGACAAGAGTTAAGGTCGAGGGATGTGGTTGAGAATGACACCCAACACATCATGCTAGGAGTGGAGGAAGCTGAAGACAGAAGAATAGGGAGATGGATTAAAAAAACGTGACTCCTGGTTATTTTTGTGATAACAGGAAGTAGAGCACATCTAACTGCGGCCACTACCATAGCAACAACGCCAAAACAGCATGCAGTCTACAGCTTCGAGTGTCTCGTTTGCGGAAGTTACGCCAGGTAAACGTTCGCCTGCTGTATACTTACAGTGGCGCTCATTCATAGTTCGAGCAAATTTGTACAAGGATGGAGGTTATATATGACTCTCCGATTTAGAGATAAGGGTCATCATAAATTGTTATTACTCGTAGAAGCCACGAGCTATTATGTGTAAACCTTTTTCTTTCAGTGTCATTGAAAAGTCGGATTCACAAAAATTGTCATTTCTCACTGATATGGAGAGGAACAAATAAAATATGGAGAAGGAAACGCGTATGTTGCTAATTAACATGAGAGGAAGTACAAGATAGGTGCAGAAATTTCATTCTCCAACTTAGCAAAGCCTACATATGATGTTTCAGCTCCCAAAAGAATTATAAAAAAAAAAAAAAATACAGTATACCCCAAAGCTCCGTAAGACGATGTAAATGTTTGTCTATTCAAGGCAGCTGGCCTACACGTAACAACTTCACCGGACAACGACGATGACAAAAAAAGGCGCTGAAGCCATAGTGGTGACCATAACTTTTAGTTTTTCCCAAAAAGACAAGCTAAATTCAACCAGGAAGTACACTGTAGGTCAGAGGGTTGTCATTTGTGAGAGCTTAAACTGACTGCTCATTAGTTGAGATAGTCTACAGACCCCTTGTGTACTGGGTCGCCTCTAAGCTGAATAAAATCGTCTGGCGTTAGACAAACAAAATAATATAAGTGGCATCCCCATAGTGAAGGTGTTAACGTCTTTATAAACCAAAATAGCTAATATTCTCTAAGGGATGTATTGTACAACAGGAAACGAAACACAAGTGAAGTTTACAGAAAGAAATTTACACTACTGTACTGTACCTCCAGACGACAATATTTCACCGTCCTGCAGGCCCATGCTGCGCTTAGGCTCTGGTCTGGGAACCAACACAAGATATAGCAGAAGCACGGAGAAAGCACCCTAAATCTACACACACACACACACACACACACACACACACACACACACATCTACCCACAAACACACAAACGTAACCAGGAGAAAAATAAAGTATCCAGCAAACAGTTATTTGGACTCATAAGAGACGCGGACATTTAACATGGGGTGCTGGCTGGTGCTGGCAATATGAACCTCTGCACTCACCGACCAGAGAGCAATATTAGTTATCTGACTGTGATTTGGCGAAAGAGTTGAGGAAAAAGCGAGGTGCTAGCAATAATACCCCGTGAGAGAGCGGCAGGGAATAAAACTTCAATAACGAGTCCCACTGTGCTGAAAGAAGGGCAAAAAAAAAACTAAGGCATGTGATTGGGACAAATTTCTGTGAGGCCCAATATGGGAGGGTAGAGGTAGGCATGTCCTGGCCAGGCTTCGTGTGTGACGATGATATTGCAATCAGTTCCCTTTATACCAGGAAGCCACCTAAAGCAAGGTCGTCCAGGCAAAAAGAATTCGTCATTTCACGAAGCCCTTGGCAATATGATGTATCGTTATGTGTTATGAAAAGCTGTGATTAGCGTCTGATTACCTCGGGTACACTGGGGTCATAACTAACCATCACTGAAAACTTTAACTGTTTAACACATCGAATAATAATAATAATTAATACTACTACTACTAATAAAAATAATAATAATAATAATAATAATAATAATAATAAAAATAATATTAATAATAATAAAAAAAAAAATAATAATAATAACAATAATATAATAATATTAATAATAATAATAATAATAATAATAATAATAATAATAATAAAAAAAATAATAATAATAATAATAATAATAATAATAATAATAATAATAATAATAATAATAATAAAAATAATAATAATAATAATAATAATAATAATAATAATAATAACAATAATAATAATAAATAATGATAATAAATAAGAAGAAAAAATAATACCTTTTAAGATTTACACAAGAATTTTTTTACACCCAAATAAGACTACATCCACATGTACGTAAAACACACACACACACACACACACACACACACACACACACACACACACACACACACACACACACACACACACACACACACACACATACACACACCAGAAACACACAAACTGCTTACAGACACAACATTACTTAAGTTAACCAACCAGTGAGACAAAACAGAAACTGCACGGAGAAAAAGAAGAATCATATAAATCAAATGAACTTAAAGGCAGTGAGAAGTGTTTAGAGTGACTGATGGTGTGAGGGGTCCCTGTTGTGTCTTGTGTGTGGTGGTGTATGACAGGTTGTGTATATGACAGGTGGTGTATATGACAGATGGTGTAAAACAGGTTGTGTTTGACAGGTGGTGTATATGACAGGTGGTGTATATGACAGGTGGTGTATATGACAGGTGGTGTGTATGACAGGTGGTGTATATGACAGGTGGTGTATATGACAGGTGGTGTATATGACATGTGGTGTATATGACAGGTGGTGTATGACAGGTGGTGTATGACAGGTGGTGTATATGACAGATGGTGCATGACAGATGGTGTATATGACAGGTGGTGTATAACAGGTGGTGTATATGACAGGTGGTGTATATGACAGGTGGTGTATATGACAGAAGGTGTATATGACAGGTGGTGTATATGACAGGTGGTGTATATGACAGATGGTGTATGACAGGTGGTGTATATGACAGGTGGTGTATATGACAGGTGGTGTATGACAGGTGGTGTATATGACAGGTGGTGTATAACAGGTGGTGTGTATAATAGGTGGTGTATATGACAGGTGGTGTATATGACAGGTGGTGTATGACAGGTGGTGTATATGACAGGTGGTGTATAACAGGTGGTGTGTATAATAGGTGGTGCATATGACAGGTGGTGTATGACAGGTGGTGTATATAACAGGTGGTGTATATGACAGGTGGTGTATATGACAGGTGGTGTATATGACAGGTGGTGTATATGACAGGTGGTATGCTGTATATGCCAGTGTGATATGCACGATCTTCTTGTATAAACGTCGTATTAAGGAAATCAATCTATTAAGTTTCGATCCAAAAAGGGCAGATGTAACCTAGTCGTGTTTTCTACTGGAGGCTCAAGTTAATACCATTTTTAAGCATAAATTTGAATATCTGCTAAAAAATAAGCTTTTCCTTAGTTAAAAATTAAATGAAGCGATGATTGACTCAAAAGAGAAGGCATCAAAAGTAAACAAAAGATATATGTATATAATATTCTTGCACCAGTAGCGTCAGGGTCACACACTGGAGGACCCTGGAGTTCACCTGCCAATTCACGAAACAGATTCAGAGTGTCAGTGTGGATTTTCCCCTACATATGTGTGTATGTGTGTGTGTGCGAGAGGACGGACAGACAGAAAAAAAAAAACCCACCCAAGTTTTATATCCGAACAACCAACATTTACTTTGTGGTATCCGAGAAGTGCACAAAACTTCCAAAACTGAACTAATCCAGCTCCCCAGGGTAGAGGCAGGGGGCGAGCCAGCAGTCAGCTCTTAATGGTCGAGATCTCTAGTCCTGAAAAATAAACTACCGATCGGATTGTCTCTCGATTCTTAAAATAAAATTCTATTATATAGAGTGTACCCGTGGAAAATGTCTGAGCTCACCTCCCCGCTGGTGAATACAGGACGGGGAAAAGGTAGGGAGGAGTTAAGGGGAAAAGGGGAGGGGAGGGAGGAGGGGGGGGGAAGTTGAGGAGAGGGGAGATGAGATAAACGAAATTAAGGGGAGGAAAGAGAGAACTGAGGGAGGGAAGAGGGCAGGGGAGAAGTGAGGACAGAAGGGGAGAAGAGTGAAGGAGGGAAGAGTAAAAGGGAGAAGAGTGAAGGGAGAAAAGTGGGAGGGAGGGGAGAAGAAATAAAAGAAAAGAGAGGAGAGGGGTGGAGATGAGAAGACTGGAGGGGAAAGAGGAGAAGAGTGGATGGGAGGGGGGGGCGAGAGGAAAGGGAGAAGAGAGGTTAAACTTGAGAGACGAGAGGAGGAGTGGAAAGAGAATAGGATTGGAGAGGGAAAGAGGAAAGGTGGGGTACAGGAGAGAGAGAGAGAGAGAGAGAGAGAGAGAGAGAGAGAGAGAGAGAGAGAGAGAGAGAGAGAGAGAGAGAGAGAGAGAGAGAGAGAAGGAGTTAAGATTGAATGTTTGCTTCCCGTCTGAGGTCGACTGTGACGCCTCCTACTAAACCTTAAATATTTCCTCGTGATGTGGAGGACATAAGAGAAAAGATGGTAAGAAAAATGACATGTAATGGCTGTTAAAAAAAAAAGTAAGAACGTGATAAACAGAGAATAAGAATAATAGAAATAACTCCTACACGAATAAGCAATAATTAGCTCACTGCAAGAATAACAACATGAAACAAATTACTAAAAGAACACAAAAGAATTTACCTCAATAAAAAATAAGAAATTCATTATATTAAAAATAAAAATGATTGATGACCTCAAGAACAAGAATTAATTTACAGAAAGCAAAAATAATTAAATATATTCTTACTTGAAGCGACAAAACTAAAGAAGAAATAAATTACCACAAAAACAAGAATTTACCATCAGAACAAAATATATAGTCTTAATCCAGTCTTCAACAACACTGGAAAATGTTCACGGTCAATAAATATCATGAGTGTTATTCTTTCCTCAAGTGGACAGCTGAAGACTCTGATAGACATATGTTTTGTTTTTCTGAGAAATTCAAGACGAAACGTGTGTTTTTCTCTGTGTTTTTTAGTGTGTTTGGGTTTGTTTATGTTTGGTGTGTGTGTGTGTGTGTGTGTGTGTGTGTGTGTGTTATTACTGTCCAAGACTTCCTTGGTTATATTTCATTATAAATTTCCCGTTAACCTTCCACCGTCAGACTTTCCTCTTAACCTTCCACCGTCAGACTTCCCTCTTAACCTTCCACCGTCAGACTTCCCTCTTAACCTTCCACCTTCAGACCTCCCTCTTAACCTTCCACCGTCAGACTTTCCTCTTAACCTTCCACCGTCAGACTTCCCTCTTAACCTTCCACCGTCAGACTTCCCTCTTAACCTTCCACCGTCAGACTTCCCTCTTAACCTTCCACCGTCAGACTTCCTTCTTAACCTTCCACCGTCAGACTTCCCTCTTAACCTTCCACCGTCAGACTTCCCTCTTAACCTTCCACCGTCAGACTTTCCTCTTAACCTTCCACCGTCAGACTTCCCTCTTAACCTTCCACCGTCAGACTTCCCTCTTAACCTTCCACCGTCAGACTTCCTTCTTAACCTTCCACCGTCAGACTTCCCTCTTAACCTTCCACCGTCAGACTTCCCTCTTAACCTTCCACCGTCAGACTTCCCTCTTAACCTTCCACCGTCAGACTTCCCTCTTAACCTTCCACCGTCAGACTTCCCTCTTAACCTTCCACCGTCAGACTTCCCTCTTAACCTTCCACCGTCAGACTTCCCTCTTAACCTTCCACCGTCAGACTTTCCTCTTAACCTTCCACCGTCAGACTTCCCTCTTAACCCTCCACCGTCAGACTTCCCTCTTAACCTTCCACCGTCAGACTTCCCTCTTAACCTTCCACCGTCAGACTTCCCTCTTAACCTTCCACCGTCAGTCTTCCCTCTTAACCTTCCACCGTAAGACCTCCCTCTTAACCTTCCATCGTCAGACTTCCCTCTTAACCTTCCACCGTCAGACTTCCCTCTTAACCTTCCACCGTCAGACTTCCTTCTTAACCTTCCACCGTCAGACTTCCCTCTTAACCTTCCACCGTCAGACTTTCCTCTTAACCTTCCACCGTCAGACTTCCCTCTTAACCTTCCACCGTCAGACTTCCCTCTTAACCTTCCACCGTCAGACTTCCCTCTTAACCTTCCACCGTCAGACTTCCCTCTTAACCTTCCACCGTCAGACCTCCCTCTTAACCTTCCACCGTCAGACTTCCCTCTTAACCTTCCACCGTCAGACTTCCCTCTTAACCTTCCACCGTCAGACTTCCCTCTTAACCTTCCACCGTCAGACTTCCCTCTTAACCTTCCACCGTCAGACTTCCCTCTTAACCTTCCACCGTCAGACTTTCCTCTTAACCTTCCACCGTCAGACTTCCCTCTTAACCTTCCACCGTCAGACTTCCCTCTTAACCTTCCACCGACAGATCTTCCCCGTCGAGGGTCGCAAAAATTATTTAAGGGTGTCACCAGACCAGCTACTGTTCACGTCAATAGGTTGAGAGAGCTTCAGAAGGTCCCCAAGAAGGTACTCCTCTCCATCGGCTAGTAAACCTCACGACCCGGGCTCTTGCTGCAACTGTTGTTCTTACGCTGATTGGATGACGACACATGCACCTTCGCTGTGATTGGATGAGGCGCAAATGCTTTCACTCTGATTGGATGAAAACGATAGTGACTTCACTCGGATTGGATGAAATGCAAGCATCATCAGTCTAACTGGATGAACAGGCGCGTAAGTTTACTGTGACTGTATTCTGACGGTGTGAAACGGAAATAACTTCACTCAGGCAAGATGAAAACAAAAAGCCCTTTCTCTCTGCATGACAATACAATCACCATCACTGATTGGTTAAGAACGGTCGTACCTTGACGTTGATTGGATGAGAACGGACATAACTTCACCCTGATTGCATGAGAACACATACACCTTCATATTACTTGGACAAGAAGATAATTACCTACAATCTGCCTTTCAACATATCAAATTAATTTGTTCCAGCGATTTCCTGAGTTAAAAGAGCTACGAAAGAGCTAATTAATCTGATAGCAAACACAACAAACGCAAAGATGGAGCCACTGAAATATACTTTGGGATTACCAGACGGAACAAACATTAATAAAAAAAAAAAAATAAATAAAAAAAAAAAAAAATAATAATATATATATATATATATATATATATATATATATATATATATATATATATATATATATATATATATATATATATATATATATATATATATATATGGAATAATAACAATAATAATAATAATAATAAAATTACCTGTACCTAAAAAATAATAATGAGTTACAAGTCATACAGTTTTACCTTTGAGGGTGAACACACTTTATTTATATCACAATATTTGTTAAAATCTAGACCTGATTCTTTACATTGTAATTAGCCTTTCACTCCTTCCACTATAACAATCCCTCACCTGAATAAAACACAAGGACCGTTATTTTGGTTGAGTGAGAACTAAAGTGTCGTCACTGGGATAGGATGACCGTGCAAGAACATTAACTTTGCGTCACTGCTTAGAGCCTTCACTCAGGGTGCCAATGCACGTACTTTCTCTTAGACTGGATGAGAACACAAGTTCCTTTGCCGCCTGTGGTGAGGTTTACGTACATGTGGTAGCGTCACATTACTAATGGGTATTAGTCTTGTAACAATGGAGGTGATTTGTGGACAAATTCAGGTGCTGGACGTTAGAAGACGAGGGTTGGAGGGGGGTAAGGGGAGTTGTCCCTGCCTCGAGATAATGTGAACACTTACACTCGCCCGGCGTCGTCTGGTGGAAGCTTCTGTGCCTTTGTGAGATGTAGTTACATCTAAACACTTCTCAAGTCACTTATCCTCTTTATGCATAGAAGAATAATCTTAATAAAAACTACTGTATAATCATTCATGACAGGTCACACAAACCAATTTTTTTATAAGAGAAAAATTAGAAATTTATGACATGAAAATATCAGGATGACGAGTGTAGAAGAATATGTGTATGTGAGTGAATGGATAAATGATCACTGAAGTCTGAGTAACAAAGAATGACTCCTGACCTTCACCGTCAAGATTATAACTAGTCGACGGCAAAGTGAGACTCGTGCCTCGCTGGTCGTACCTGGCCCAGAGTTTGTTGGTGAGCGACAGGGCACCTTGTGTGTGTCCCTCCCTGGGATCACTTCTTCACGAAATATAGAATGACGACACTTAATTGTTGTCATATCATAGAAAAGTGGTATGGGCCATTGTGTGTTGACTTGTTACCATAAAGTTAAGTTCCTCTCTGAGAAGATGTGTTTGGGTTTCACGATTTTTAACGCCCCCCCGCCTGTGTAGCACCCAACATACACGCCACCAGTAAGCAGTTCAATACACACTCATAAACACATTGGGGTTTGTATTATTAAAAAATTATTTTCGTCATCTGCTGGAGTTAATACTTGTCGTTGTCATAATTATCGTTTTCTTCCACATTTACAAAAAATTTGGTTTTCATCAAAATATGTTGTAACATTCAACTTGTGGTTGAGGCCAACGGCCACCAATGTACCAGCCTTGTTGACTGAACTATTAAGTGTTTTGTTTATTGCTCAAATTTTGTAAAATATTCCAACCTGTCTAATGATAATTATATTTAAGTTACCCTTTTTTCCTCCTGGTCAACTGGGCGCACAGAAGACGTTACAGGGCTAAAAAAAAACGAAAACAGAGCAGAAGAATGAAAGAGAACGAGAATAACAGGCAGGAATAACTCCAATATGTGTGGTCACTTTGAGGTGAGTGAGTGTGTAGTATGGCCGTCCTGGTCACTACAGCCGACGGTGTATCCGAGGTAAAATATGCGGGTTCTCCTCCTGCTCCTTTACAAAGATCAAGAAGAAGTAATAGAAAGACTATCATAAAATTGTGAAATGAGATGAAACAACAATGCATCAATCTACCTCTACATTTTATGATTCCTGAGGGTTTGTTTCAACACTGTGAACCATAATGTGATTTACCAAGGACATGTGTAGCGGCGCCAGTGTGAACAAGCTTCCTAGTGTATGATAATCATGAATTACACAAAAATTATCATTACTTTTTATTTTTAAGGCCTTAGCATGCATAATGGTATTTTTCCTTATAAAAATCACCTATGTGTATATTATCTGGATTGAGTTTATAATCTCTTTATATATCTATATCATTATTGCCAAGCGAAATTACGTTTAGGAATCTTTTCCACCATTCAACTCTATCGTTATAAGACTACTACGGATTCATCCATATGTTAACCTCAGTATTGCGACTCTGCCATATGTATGCAAACGTCACTACACGGGGTAAAGGAACTCTTTGTGGCAACTGTACTTTCACATTTACTAGTTGAGATAAATTTTACCCTCACTGATTGGATAAAAAAAGGAAGTACCGTTACTCTAATGGACACAGCGGGACACACAACCACTGATCCAAACAATGAAATGAGTCTTTAAGGCTTCACTTACTCCCTAATCGAACTGTATCAACAAATAAACCATACTGGGTGTTACAGGTGGTGTTATCTCAGGTGAGTGACAGGGTTTTGTCAGGGGAGGGTACCAATCCAGTAGTGTGTCTTAGTGTGGGAGGAAACGACATAGGTAAGGTTAGGAGTGAGGAACTTTTCAAGAGGTAGAGGGAGGCGCTGGGGAAGATTAGAGATAGGGGAGGGATCCCGATAGTATGTGGTGTCTTGCCTAGAAGAGGGGTTGGTCGTGAATGGCTGTCCAGGGCAATTGCTATAAATTGCCGACTGGAAAAACATTGTGCAAACAATGGTTGGGCATTCATTGATAACTGGCAACGATTCTATGGCAAGGACTACCTGTACTGTCGCGACGGAGTACACTTGTCTCGTGAGGGGGTAAAGACGTTGTCTGCATCCCTGGAGCGTGAAATTGTCACTCCGAAGGGGGGGTTTCGCCAGTAGAGAGGGGTCGGGGAAAGTGGGAGTCAAAAAACAAGCAGGTCCTGGGAAGTAAAATTAGTTGCTCAGGACAAGGGGTAAAACAGGACCAGGGAAGAGTAGGTTTAAATGTATACTATACAAACAGTAGGGGCAGTTCAAAAGATATCGAAGTCTTTAAACTGCTAAGAGAACATATGGGCACGGGGGTGGAGGAGACTGCAGTGGGAGCGGGTAAACAAAGTGAAAGACTACAGGGAAATAGTGTTAGGAATGATGACAAAACTAAATTAGACAGGGAGTTTAAAACTAAACGCGGTAAGGGGAGGACTCAGAACACGACTAACTTAAATGTATACTACGTGAACAGTAGAAGTATGAGAAACAAAATGGATGATATTAGGGTCTTGGTATGTACGGAAAAAATCGATATAATTGCATTCACTGAAACATGGATCAACCTAGACACACGTGAGTTACCAGTCGAATACCAAATTGCGGGTTACAAACTGTTCCATACCGATAGGCAGACCAGGAAAGGAGGCGGAGTAGCAATCTATGTTAGGGATAATCTGAAGTGTGAAATAAATAAGGAAATAAAAACTGAGAGGAATACAGAAACAATTTGGATAGAATTAAGCGACGGTCGGGAAAAATTAATCACAGGAGTAATATATAGACCCCCCCCAATCTTGATAGCGTCAATGAGCGACTTATCTGGGATGAAATGCGCAGGGCTTCCATACACAACAAAGTCTGTATAGTAGGCGACTTTAACCTTGGCCAAATAGATTGGACTGACCTTACGGGTAACTCAGAATCACAGGATTTTCTCGAGACGATCCAGGACTGTTTCCTAAGTCAACATATAACCGAACCCACATAGGGTAATAATATACTGGACTTAGTTCTGTGGAACAGAGAAAACCTAATTAGCAATGTCGAGATAGGGAACGAACTTGCAAACAGCGATCACAAAGAAATTCGATTCCAGTTAGATTTTCAGGGCAGATGTAAGGAAAATTCCACTAAAGTACCAGATTTCAGAAGGGCAAACTTTGACAGCTTAAAGAGGCAGCTGAGAGAGGGGGTGTCGCGCTTGGCTGTGAACCTGACAGATGACACGGACCTGATAACGAGATCTGAGATTGCCGAGTTCCACGACACTTTAAATAGTGAGTTACTTAATGCACAAAGGCAGAACATACCATACAAAAAACTCAGATCAGACAACAATGACCCTAAATGGAAAAATAATTATTTAAAGAACATCATTGGCCAAAGGAAGGCTATAGGTAGAAGGATAAATCGTGGCGAAATTCACCTCTGGGACTATTATAGGGTATTGGCGAGTAGGGTTAAAACCGAGATAAGGAAAGCAAAGAGGAATAATGAGGTAAGGATAGCAAGGGAGGCGAAGACAAACCCCAAAGGATTCTACCAAATGTATCAAACTAAAACACGAGAAAAGATTGGACCAATACGGTCAGACTTCGGCGAGCTCACTGATAACGACGGAGAAATGAGCAATAATTTGAATAAATATTTTTCAACAGTTTTCACCACCGAAAATTTAAACATGATACCCGAGGCACCGACTCTATTCAGAGATAGTGAAGAAAACAAATTAAGTGAGATAGTAGTGACTAGTAACGATGTTAGTAAGCAAATAGACAAACTAAAGCCTAATAAGTCACCTGGTCCCGATGAGATATTTGCCAGAGTATTAAAGGAATGTAAGGAAGAGCTTAGTATGCCCTTAGCAAAGTTGTTTAACATGTCATTAAAAACAGGTGTAGTACCAGAATCCTGGAGGATAGCGAATGTAATACCGATTTTCAAGAAGGGGGATAGATCACTATCCTCTAACTACCGCCCAATCAGTCTAACATCAATAGTAGGCAAATTACTGGAAGCAATCATTTCAAACTCTATTCGAAATCACCTGGAGAAGCACCGATTGATCAATGATTCCCAGCATGGCTTCACAAGCGGACGTTCTTGCCTAACTAATCAATTAACATTCTTTTCATCAGTTTTCGAATCGGTGGACGAGGGGCACAATTATGATGTGGTATATCTCGACTTTAGCAAAGCCTTCGACAGAGTCCCCCACGAAAGACTAATTAGAAAGGTAGAAGCTCATGGCATCAAATGTGACATCCTTAAATGGATTAGGGCGTGGTTACAGGACAGGAAACAGGAAGTGAGCATTAACGGCACTAAGTCCCATTGGAGCAACGTCACAAGTGGAGTTCCCCAAGGCTCAGTACTTGGACCATTATTATTTATTATATACATAAACGACATAGATATCGGCATTGACAGCAACATAAGTAAATTTGCTGATGACACTAAAATAGGACGTGTTATCAAATCTGGCGAGGACTCGGCAAAACAACAGGAAGATCTAAACAAATTTTTCGAATGGTCTGAAAAATGGCAGATGAAATTCAACGTCGACAAATGTAAAGTACTCAGTATAGGAGATGTAAACAGGGAAACCAGATACCAGATGAACAACGATGCCATAGAGAAATCCGACTGCGAGAGAGATTTAGGAGTAATAATAAGTAGGAACCTTAAGCCAAGTAAACAATGTGTTTTTGCTCGTAACAAGGCTAATAAAGTACTTGGGTTCATACAAAGGAGTGTTAGTTACAAGACTAGTGAGGTCATCCTAAAACTGTATCTTGCTCTTGTGAGACCACACCTGGATTACACAGTTCAGTTCTGGTCACCGTATTACAGAATGGATATAGAATCCTTGGAAAGAATTCAGAGGAAAATGACAAGACTAATCCCGGGCATTAGGAACCTTGAGTATAGAGACAGGTTAAAGCATCTTAATTTGCACTCCCTTGAGAGACGTAGAGCGAGGGGCGACCTGATAGAGGTGTATAAGTGGAAGGCAGGGCTAAACAAAGGGGACATTACAAAGGTACTCAAACCATCCAACCATGAGCTAACTCGTAACAATGGTTTTAAATTAGACAAATTTAGATTTAGGCGTGAAATAGGTAAACACTGATTTGGAAACAGACTAGTGGATGAATGGAACAAGTTACCAAATATCATCATTAACTCGAATACGCTGAATTGCTTCAAACATAGGTTGGATGCTCATATGAGCAATAGGGGTTGGGTGTAAAGGGGACTGCCCAGTATGGGCCAATAGGCCCGCTGCAGTTTCCTCCATTCTTATGTTCTTATGTTCTTATGTGATTTACAGGCCCCCAAGTCTTGGCAAAGAAGCAGCTCAGCCCATATGGCAGGAAATGAGTAGGGCAGCAAAATATAACAACCTATGCATTATGGGGGATTTCAACTTCAGAAATATTGACTGGGACAACATTGTAGGCGACTATGAATCCGAAGACTTCCTAGACGCAGTACAGGACAATTTTTTGAAACAACTAATTACAGAACCTACTAGAGGTGACAATATATTAGACCTAGTATTAACAAATAAAGAAAATATTATCAGAGATATCACAGTAGGGGAAGAACTTGGTAACAGTGATCACAGAGAAATCAGGTTCACCCTAAATTGGGAAACGAAAACAATGACAATATGGTCAGCGTCCCAAATTTTCGGTTGGCGGATTATCAGGGGTTAAGAAGGTACCGAGGTGAGGTCACCTGGGAACAGTCACGTCAGTCCCCAGTAGGAAGAGGTGAGGTCATAGATGACACAACAATTGATCATGACTATAATATATTCACTAGTATACTACATAAAGCACAAGAACAAAATATACTATACAGAAAAATTAGGTCAAATAAGAATGAGCCAAGGTGGATGACCAGAAAACTTAAACATGACATAGGAATAAAGAAAGGAATATATAAGAAATTAAAGGGAGGGGAGGAGCAGGTCAGAAATAGGTATAATGAACTATCTAGGAATGTTAAGAAAAATGTAAGGAAAGCAAAGAGAGACTATGAAATCAAAATAGCAAGAGAATCCAAGGCGAATCCCAAGGGATTTTTCCAGGTATTTTGGACAAAGGTCAAGGACAAAGTTGGGCCTTTAAAGTCAGGGAGGGGAGAAGTGATAAATGGTAGTGAAGAAATAAGCAAAGCATTGAACAGCTACTTCTTATCAGTTTTCACAGAAGAAATTTGAGATGAAATTCCAGAGGTGGAAGTGATATTTAAGGGAAAGGAAGAAGAGAAACTAAAGAATATCACTATCAGAAAAGAGGATGTTCTTAAGAAGATAAATAAACTAAAGAAAACAAAATCCCCAGGGCCGGATGAAATTTTCCCTCGAGTCTTGAAAGAGTGTAGGGAACAGATTAGAGGACCCCATGTAAACTTATTTACAAAATCATTAGACACTGGAGTTGTGCCAGACTTGTGGAAACAGGCAAATGTAGTACCCATATTCAAAAAGGGAGACAGAGCATCAGCGTCAAATTACCGGCCGATCAGTTTGACGTCAGTAGTGGGGAAATTTCTAGAATCAATTATAGCAGATAGCATCCGATCGCATCTAGAGAAAAGCAAATTAATCTACGACTCTCAACATGGGTTTACAAAGGGAAAATCTTGTCTAACAAATCTGCTAACGTTTTTTAGGAAAGTCTTCGAGGTAGTAGATAATGACGAAAATTACGATGTTATTTACTTAGACTTTAGCAAAGCATTTGACAGAGTACCGCATCAGAGGCTTCTGAGAAAAATTAAGGCTCATGGTATCGAGGGGAAAGTTTTAAATTGGATAAAATCATGGCTCACCGATAGAACGCAGAGGGTCAGCGTAGATGGTGTTAAATCTGAGTGGGGCCGTGTAACCAGTGGGGTTCCCCAGGGGTCAGCATTAGGCCCACTCTTGTTCATAATCTACATTAACGATCTAGATACTGGGATTAGCAGTGACATAAGCAAGTTTGCGGATGACACCAAAATAGGGCGGCAAATTAATTCAGGGCAGGATGCAAATGCATTACAGGAGGATCTAAATAAACTGCAGGGGTGGTCTGAAAAATGGCAAATGAAATTCAACACCAGCAAATGCAGCGTACTTAATGTTGGAAGAACAAATACTTATAATGTATACAGCCTTAACAACATCAACCTAGAGAAGTCGCCTTGTGAAAGAGACCTAGGGGTACTTGTAAGCCCGGACCTACGGCCTAGAAAACAGTGCGTTAATGTTCGAAATAAGGCAAACAGAGTATTGGGTTTTATATCTAGAAGTGTAAGTAACAAGAGTGCAGAGGTCTTATTGCAACTATATCTTGCGCTAGTCAGACCGCACCTCGATTATGCGGCTCAGTTCTGGTGCCCCTATTATAGAATGGATATAAATTTACTAGAGTCGGTGCAGCGAAGAATGACAAAAATGATTCCGGGACTTAGAAACCTTCCATATCAGGATAGGTTAAAGAAACTTCACTTGCATTCCCTAGAAAGACGAAGAGTGCGGGGAGATATGATAGAAGTATTCAAGTGGGTGAAAGGAATCAATAAAGGGGATATAGATAAAGTTCTTTTAATATCCGAGCAGGATAGGACTCGGAGCAACGGATTCAAGTTGGATAAGTTTAGGTTTAGGAGGGAGATAGGAAGAAACTGGTTCACAAATAGGGTGGTGGACGAGTGGAACAAGCTTAGCAACTTTGTAGTTAGTGCGGGAACTCTGGAAAGTTTCAAAAGGAGGCTAGATAGATTCATGGATGATAAAGAGTGGTAGTAACTCTCGACAGGAGCTGCCATGCGCAGGCCAACCGGCCTATTGCAGACTCCTTATTTTCTTATGTTCTTATGTTCTTATGAGTGGAGTTGTTGTTTATGACAGATTCCATGACTTTGGAAATGAATCAGGTGAGCGTTAAGGTAAGGTGTTGAAAGTGAAGGAGTTGAACATCGATTAAATTCCAAGATAAGAAAATAAGTATGAAATGTATAAGAGAAGGTAAGACGTTTATTGGGAGGGGACAAGCATAGGTGTACATGTTTATATTTTGTGGATGAGGGACGGGATATTAGCTGGTCCTGGCACTTTGTTTGGGTCTAGGCTGAAGGAGCAGCAAACACCAGGAGGGACATCATTTGGGTAGTTACATGAGATGAGGTGAATTCTGCAGGTACTGAGGGAAGGTAGTTACCATGATCATGGGTTGAATTTTGATCAAACGTAGAAATATAGAAGACTGGCTTAATCTTGGGCTGTGGTGTCTGTTGTGGGGTGAGGACGGATGGAAGTGCGTTGGTTTAGATTAGAACAGTTGTTGTAAAAAGTTTTGGCTATTGACCAGAAAGATTTAACGTAAGTTGGTTATGTTATGAACTGAGATAGATTTGCTGATAGTATGTTTACCATGTTTCTGAACATTAATATGTGTGCTTTAATTAGTATTATTTTTTGGGGGGGGTGTTTTCATTATCTGCAAGAGGTTTATTTGACTTTAAACCAGGAAGGTTCCCAAATACCTGTGTGAGAATAGAATAGGGCATAATCAGTTTTGTATCAAAAAGTTTGTCTCGTGTTACAGCAGAAGTGGAGGAGGTCGTGTACAAGTACCAGGATAAAAAACACTACAATAGTGCCATAGAAGATGAAGTGTTAATTCAAGCAGGAGGTGTAGGTAACAGTGTTAGTTCAGGTAGGAGGTGTAGGTAACAGTGTTAATTCAGGTAGGAGGTGTAGGTAACAGTGTTAATTCAAGCAGGAGGTGTAGGTAACAGTGTTAATTCAGGTAGGAGGTGTAGGTAACAGTGTTAATTCAGGCAGGAGGTGTAGGTAACAGTGTTAATTCAGGTAGGAGGTGTAGGTAACAGTGTTAGTTCAGGCAGGAGGTGTAGGTAACAATGTTAATTCAGGCAGGAGGTGTAGGTAACAATGTTAATTGAGGTAGGAGGTGTAGGTAACAATGCCAATTCAGGTAGGAGGTGTAGGTAACAGTGTTAATTCAGGCAGGAGGTGTAGGTAACAGTGTTAATTCAGGTAGGAGGTGTAGGTAACAGTGTTAGTTCAGGCAGGAGGTGTAGGTAACAATGTTAATTCAGGTAGGAGGTGTAGGTAACAATGACAATTCAGGTAGGAGGTGTAGGTAACAGTGTTAATTCAGATAGGAGGTGTAGGTAACAGTGTTAATTCAAGCAGGAGGTGTAGGTAACAGTGTTAGTTCAGGTAGGAGGTGTAGGTAACAGTGTTAATTCAGGTAGGAGGTGTAGGTAACAGTGTTAATTCAGGTAGGAGGTGTAGGTAACAGTGTTAATTCAAGCAGGAGGTGTAGGTAACAGTGTTAATTCAGGTAGGAGGTGTAGGTAACAGTGTTAGTTCAGGTAAGAGGTGTAGGTAACGGTGTTAATTCAGGCAGGAGGTGTAGGTAACAGTGTTAGTTCAGGCAGGAGGTGTAGGTAACAGTGCTAGTTCAGGTAAGAGGTGTAGGTAACAGTGTTAATTCAAGCAGGAGGTGTAGGTAACAGTGTTAATTCAGGTAGGAGGTGTAGTAACAGTGTTAGTTCAGGCAGGAGGTGTAGGTAACAGTGTTAATTCAGGCAGGAGGTGGAGGTAACAGCGTTAATTCAGGCAGGAGGTGTAGGTAACAGTGTTAATTCAGGTAGGAGGTGTAGGTAACAGTGTTAATTCAGGCAGGAGGTGTAGGTAACAGTGTTAATTCAGGTAGGAGGTGTAGGTAACAGTGTTAATTCAAGCAGGAGGTGTAGGTAACAGTGTTAATTCAGGTAGGAGGTGTAGGTAACAGTGTTAATTCAGGCAGGAGGTGTAGGTAACAGTGTTAATTCAGGTAGGAGGTGTAGGTAACAGTGTTAGTTCAGGCAGGAGGTGTAGGTAACAATGTTAATTCAGGCAGGAGGTGTAGGTAACAATGTTAATTCAGGTAGGAGGTGTAGGTAACAATGCCAATTCAGGTAGGAGGTGTAGGTAACAGTGTTAATTCAGGCAGGAGGTGTAGGTAACAGTGTTAATTCAGGTAGGAGGTGTAGGTAACAGTGTTAGTTCAGGCAGGAGGTGTAGGTAACAATGTTAATTCAGGTAGGAGGTGTAGGTAACAATGACAATTCAGGTAGGAGGTGTAGGTAACAGTGTTAATTCAGATAGGAGGTGTAGGTAACAGTGTTAATTCAAGCAGGAGGTGTAGGTAACAGTGTTAGTTCAGGTAGGTGTAGGTAACAGTGTTAATTCAGGTAGGAGGTGTAGGTAACAGTGCTAATTCAGGTAGGAGGTGTAGGTAACAGTGTTAATTCAAGCAGGAGGTGTAGGTAACAGTGTTAATTCAGGTAGGAGGTGTAGGTAACAGTGTTAGTTCAGGTAAGAGGTGTAGGTAACGGTGTTAATTAAGGCAGGAGGTGTAGGTAACAGTGTTAGTTCAGGCAGGAGGTGTAGGTAACAGTGCTAGTTCAGGTAAGAGGTGTAGGTAACAGTGTTAATTCAAGCAGGAGGTGTAGGTAACAGTGTTAATTCAGGTAGGAGGTGTAGTAACAGTGTTAGTTCAGGCAGGAGGTGTAGGTAACAGTGTTAATTCAGGCAGGAGGTGGAGGTAACAGCGTTAATTCAGGCAGGAGGTGTAGGTAACAGTGTTAGTTCAGGCAGGAGGTGTAGGTAACAGTGTTAATTCAGGCAGGAGGTGTAGGTAACAGTGTTAGTTCAGGCAGGAGGTGTAGGTAACAGTGTTAGTTCAGGCAGGAGGTGTAGGTAACAGTGTTAATTCAGGTAGGAGGTGTAGGTAACAGTGTTAATTCAGGCAGGAGGTGTAGGTAACAGTGTTAGTTCAGGTAGGAGGTGTAGGTAACAGTGTTAGTTCAGGTAGGAGGTGTAGGTAACAGTGTTAATTCAGGCAGGAGGTGTAGGTAACAGTGTTAATTCAGGTAGGAGGTGTAGGTAACAGTGTTAATTCAGGTAGGCGGTGTAGGTAACAGTGTTAGTTCAGGCAGGAGGTGTAGGTAACAATGTTAATTCAGGTAGGAGGTGTAGGTAACAATGCCAATTCAGGTAGGAGGTGTAGGTAACAGTGTTAATTCAGATAGGAGGTGTAGGTAACAGTGTTAATTCAAGCAGGAGGTGTAGGTAACAGTGTTAGTTCAGGTAGGAGGTGTAGGTAACAGTGTTAATTCAGGTAGGAGGTGTAGGTAACAGTGTTAATTCAGGTAGGAGGTGTAGGTAACAGTGTTAATTCAAGCAGGAGGTGTAGGTAACAGTGTTAATTCAGGTAGGAGGTGTAGGTAACAGTGCTAGTTCAGGTAAGAGGTGTAGGTAACGGTGTTAATTCAGGCAGGATGTGTAGGTAACAGTGTTAGTTCAGGCAGGAGGTGTAGGTAGCAGTGTTAGTTCAGGTAAGAGGTGTAGGTAACAGTGTTAATTCAAGCAGGAGGTGTAGGTAACAGTGTTAATTCAGGTAGGAGGTGTAGTAACAGTGTTAGTTCAGGCAGGAGGTGTAGGTAACAGTGTTAATTCAGGCAGGAGGTGGAGGTAACAGCGTTAATTCAGGCAGGAGGTGTAGGTAACAGTGTTAGTTCAGGCAGGAGGTGTAGGTAACAGTGTTAATTCAAGCAGGAGGTGTAGGTAACAGTGTTAGTTCAGGCAGGAGGTGTAGGTAACAGTGTTAGTTCAGGCAGGAGGTGTAGGTAACAGTGTTAATTCAGGTAGGAGGTGTAGGTAACAGTGTTAATTCAGGCAGGAGGTGTAGGTAACAGTGTTAGTTCAGGTAGGAGGTGTAGGTAACAGTGTTAGTTCAGGTAGGAGGTGTAGGTAACAGTGTTAATTCAGGCAGGAGGTGTAGGTAACAGTGTTAATTCAGGTAGGAGGTGTAGGTAACAGTGTTAATTCAGGTAGGAGGTGTAGGTAACAGTGTTAATTCAGGTCGGAGGTGTAGGTAACAGTGTTAATTCAAGCAGGAGGTGTAGGTAACAGTGTTAATTCAGGTAGGAGGTGTAGGTGACAGTGTTAATTCAGGTAGGAGGTGTAGGCAACAGTGTTAATTCAAGCAGGAGGTGTAGGTAACAGTGTTAATTCAAGCAGGTGTAGGCAACAGTGTTAGTTCAGGTAGGAGGTGTAGGTAACAGTGTTAATTCAGGTAGGAGGTATAGGTAACAGTGTTTTATTCAGGTTAGGAGGTGTAGGTAACAGTGTTAATTCAAGCAGGAGGTGTAGGTAACAGTGTTAATTCAAGCAGAAGGTGTAGGTAACAGTGTTAGTTCAGGTAGGTGTAGGTAACAGTGTTAGTTCAGGTAGGAGGTGTAGGTAACAGTGTTAGTTCAGGCAGGAGGTGTAGGCAACAATGTTAATTCAGGCAGGAGGTGTAGGTAACAGTGTTAGTTCAGGGAGGAGGTGTAGGTAACAGTGTCAATTCAGGTAGGAGGTGTAGGTAACAGTGTTAGTTCAGGGAGGAGGTGTAGGTAACAGTGTTAATTCAGGTAGGAGGTGTAGGTAACAGTGTTAATTCAGGCAGGTGGTAAAGGCTCATTACAGCAGTAAGCAGAGGGAGGGGAAGGTTGCCATCATTAGTGCCGGGCCGCCCCAGCACCACCCGCCACCCTTCCTGCTCAACCATTGAGGCGCACCCCGAAACCCAGCTGGGCGGAGACACCCAGTGGTTGGCAGCCAGGCACAAATGATTCCCTTAACAAGGCCCGTAGTGAGATCATTACCGGCAACTCAAGTAGTTTCTGATCCTTAATGATTCGCTTTGCGTCCTGCTCCCTCCCTCCCTCCCTCCTTCTCTCCTCCAAGCTTCGTCTTAACGTCCCTCCAGGATATCACTCTACGCCTCCTCGACTCCACTCTATACACACCCCAGTTTTCTTCTCCATATCAGGACGTCATTTTCTCCGGGATGACCATCATTATCTCCAGGTTTCTCCTTTCCTTTTGTCACCTCTCACACGTGTTCCTCCTCCTGGGTATTGGTACTCTCACGCCTCAAAATTTTCCACTTCCTGTGGTGTGGAATTTCCTGGGCGTTACTTTCTCCTGATTCGCTCTTCGTTCACCCGTCTCTTCATTGCAACAACATCAAAATCATCAAGCTCACCATTTTCCTCTTTTTAATTGTCTCACCTGCTGCCTCTTCCCCTCCCTCCCTCTCTCTCTCTCTCTCTCTCTCTCTCTCTCTCTCTCCCTCCCTTCCTCACCTGTTATTCTTCGCCCGACTCATCACTGTTTCTCCCCATGCACACTTTTGCTATTTCTGCTCGTTATTTTTTTTTCCATTTACTTTTTTATGTTCCTTGTCATCCGTTTCCTGCCACCTGTTGAGTTCATTACTCCCTCCCCTCCTCTGTCCATCGTTCTTCCCTTTAGTCTGTCTCCCCATCACCACCTCCCCTTGCTCTCCCCTCCTCTCCTCCCTACACTAACACTGCCGTTGTCTCTTGTCTCTCAGCTGGTGTGGACACTGATGGCTGACAGTTCAGGGTCCGAGGACATAACAAGACCTACCTTAGTGTCACCAGAATATTCAACCATAAACACTCACCCGTTTTCTTGTGCTCACCCACTTCAGTGCATCGTCCAATCATTTCGCGTTTAAAGTCATTCGTATACATAAGACGACGTCGTATTACTGCTGCCATCAAGCCCAACCCTCAGTGGGGAGTAACCCGCTGTCCACCCTCCTTAGTACTCATTACACGCGATGAAAAGTTTGCCCACAACACCTAATTCTCGAGTCCCATTTTTTCCAGCAATTACATTCATGGTAATATTTCCTACAGAGGAAAAACATTAATATTTTACCTTTTTCCCACGCTAGGTTCCGTTACCAAGGTCAGTAGATCCAATGGAGGCTCAGGCCTCAAGCACGTGTCTTCCCTGCAGTGAAGAAGGTCTTGTGTTAACCTTGTTTTTAAATTTCTATCATTTGTATACTTATAATAATAATAATAATAATAATAATAATAATAATAATAATAATAATAATAATAATAAATAAAAAAAGAGATTATTTGAGAACCCCGAGCCAGGTCTCCCATCTCCGTTCTTTAATTCTTCAACATTTCACTCAGATCAAAACCAAACTAAACATTCTCCTTTCCATCAGATGTAGGATTATGCCACCTGTCACCTCTCTTATTTCAGGATCCTCTTTCATCATTATACACAACAACAGGTTTGACTTAATAACCTGGTATTCCTGATTTACATCTTTCCCATGCATCTGTGCCTGTTGTTCTGACCACTCACTCACTCACTCACTCACCGCCTGTTTGTTTTTGACCATCTAGTCCTGTTACCATTCACTACCTCCACTTACTCCCTCTTCAACCCTTCACACACGATTACATTAACATCACTCCATTCTAACAGGTCTTCCACTA